>JAAAWK010000912.1:0-21220 GCA_022496015.1 Hordeum marinum
TGATGAATGGGATTGTGGCACTCCACTCGCCGCCAATGCGGAAGGATGCCGCCGAAAAGAATGGAACGTGCTTCGCCTCTATTGGATGCGTCGGATCCCATATAAGAAGCTCGCTCTTTACCGATCATTCAAACATTTTGTGGGCGGCACGCCTGCTCTATTGTTGCGTAGCAATAGAAGCCTGCTCATGCTGCTTCGGCGGTGCTTTTTTGCCTTCTCTTCGCTCTGGACAGGAGCGCTAATGGACGGGGAGGGAGCAGGCGAAGCGTGTCGTTCGTAATGGAAAGAAAGACACCACTACTTCGCCTCTTTGTTGGACCGCGGGCGAACACAGAGGTCTCTGACCAGGACCAGAACCAATTCGAATTCGGATCTTGACATGTCGGTTGTTTTTAACCGTAGGCATCTCGCCAGGAAGTTGGTGGGCTCATCATGAATGAGGTCGGGGTGGCTGTGGTTTCGGGATCCCGTAGAAAATGCGTCTTTTATGCCTCGGGTATTAGCCACAACTCGTATTCATTCAGTAATTCTACCCCTTCTTCATTCTTGGACCTCGCTTCCGAATATTTTGACTCTTCCATGTTGTGTCTTAGGAACCTTTTCAATACGTCCGGATTGCTAGCTCCCGTTCATAGTTCTGCTACAGACGATACACGAGGAAGATTTTTATGTCGGTTCTTCCTTCTAATTACAGGCAGGAGGCATCGGTCCCCCATGGGTTTGAGGACCCGTTGGTCAAAGGAAAGGGGGGGGGTCCAAATTCCAGGACGGAGCCATATGAGGCAAGAGTCTCACGTACGGTTCCTTTGAGAAGGGTGTGATACCACCACCTATCAGGCCCGATGAGCGGTCCACGGAGTTGCATCCCTACTCACCCGGTCTATGTAGATCGCTCTTTCCAGGAGGTTGTCTGCCTATCCTAGATCTTCCCATTTCCAAGAAGATCCCTTGTTCGATCTGGTTTAGTATCAAGGTTCTTCTTTTTTTTTGTTTCTATATATATGGGTCCGTGAAGCATTTCCACGATATCGTTATGATCAATTAATGGGACTTGGCAGGAAAGTGTTCTTGCCTCTATCATTAGCTCGGGTAGTCCCCGTTTCAGGTGTTTCAGTCACCTTTTGATGGCTCCCTTAATGTATGTGCCAGGAGATTTCTTCTGAAGGGGGCTACTCCCCGAAAATGCCTCGCCCCTTGTTCGTTTGTCTGGGGATTCATTGCTCGTTCTGCGGTTATAAGTAACGTAGCCAGCCTAATTTCTAGAATAGGGCTACGGGCAGGAGGGCTTTGTTTGTGCAATCTTGCTCGCAACACCTCTCCTCCGGCGAACCTGCGATCGTCGCCTCTAACTAAATGCTCAAATGAGGTCTGTGAGTCCATGTGGTGATACCCTTAATTTTGTGATGCTTATATTGCCATGCTTTTTGTTCACATTGAGAGTTATTTTAGTAAGGTTGCAAATCCCAGTTTGTGAGATCAAGGTTGTGATCTTGAGTTGACTTGGTCAACTATGTTTCTTTCTATGTGATTTATTTGGATGATGTTTTTAATATTAAACTGTTATTTTGGACTGACTTGGGTCAAGCTCAGGAAGTTTGTGCTGGCAATAGTTGCTTGTTTTCCATGGTGTGCAGGTTCTAGTGAGTGTGACGGTGGTCGGCAACGAGGATGGTTGGCATAGGGCTTGAGGAGCTAAGATGTGACCATGGACGTTGTACGGATCGTACGGCTCAAAGCAACGCACAAGTTTGGACAAGGACTATATGGAGGCGAACGAGAAGACCAAGTCAAGTGAAGGTTACTTTGGTATGTTTACCAAAGTCCACTAAGAAGCAAATCAAGAGTGTTTTTGGTGTTGCTTAAGAATGGAAAATGTTCTTTTAAGTAGCTAAGTAAAAAGGCTGTTTATTTAGTGCTTATTGGGCTTGGCCCATTCGGTGGGTGCCATGGCCCATTCGATGGCGGTGGAAGGCAGCTCCTGCCTTATAAGCGAGCTAGGTTTTCCCTATCCTGGCTGCTGCTCGTACGAGTGAAAACAGAGGAGCAGCCGCCACACTTTTTAGAGTGCTTCCCGTGTGGGATTTAGCCTGTGTGAGAGGGGCTTGTAAACTCCAGAAATCTGAGAAATAAAACACCAAATCATTCCCAATCTTGCTGCTGGTGAGGGCCACTGTTTGCTCTGCCTAATCTCGTTTTTCTGCTGTACCAGTTTTATTCCTGTGATTCCTTGGCTGTCATGAGTATTCACTGATGGAAAATCATGCCTAAATCTGTACCATCCATCCCTAGCTTTGATCTGGTCGTTCTTCCCTTTATTCATGGTTTCTTGAGGATGGCGCAGGATTTAATCTTCGATGATTTATTTTGTGAGAGTTCATCTTGAGTTTTTCCTCTGTTCTTGTTTCGATTTGGGGTCGCCGTACTTTCTAGCAGATTTCTTGCGTTCTCGGTCGAAGGGAAGAGCACCCGCTGGTGGTACTGTCTCGCACCTTTTTAGTTTCTGCTAGCTGTGTTTGTCTCAGGAATCTGTAGCTGTTGTTCGTCTCCAGGATAGCAGAGTTGGCCAGCCCAAAATCTGCAGAGGTAAAATCTTGGGGCTGGCAAAATCTGTTCGTCTCCAGGTTGTTACTCTAGCTGTTGTATGCACTACAAGTGACTAGAATTAATTAGTACATGCTAGTACATCTCCCTTGATCTATTTTTCTGTTAGTACGTGCTACAAGTTTCATGCACTACAAGTGACTAGAATTAATTAGTACATGCTAGTACATCTCCCTTGATCTATTTTTCTGCTAGTACGTGCTACAAGTTTCAGTTAAGTTCAGTGTGTACTCTGCTAGTGCGTGCTCCTGTTTTGGGTTAAGTAGACTGTGTCATTTAATTAGCCTAAGCTTGCCGTGTAATCTCTTGGTCTAATTTAAGCATTGATATTTATTCAGGTACACTATTTTAGTGTGTGTTTTTTATGTTCTCTGTAGTCAAGCTTGGAGAAATTGTTCTGTCTTGAGACTAGCTTCAGTCTGTTTTTGACGGGGTAGATTTTAATTCCGCTGAGTATTGTATCCTCTATTCCGAGCATCTTAGTTTTCCATAACAATTGTGCAAAGAATTTGAAGAGAGTAAAATTTTCGGGGTCGTCATTCAACCCCCCTTCTAACTCCCGCATCCGATCCTACAAGGTCGTGTACAACAACCTTAACCGCACAAGCCTGGGCTGGGCCTACCCCCATCCCTAGAGGAGCCGTATGAGGCGGAAGCTCCACGTACGGTTTTGAAGCCGAGCCTTTCCAACAATGGTGCCTAGGGACCGATATGACGATTGGTTTAGGTAGGGCGGCCGACCTACTATGGGCACCTGCAGGGATTAGTGCGTGAGACCGCGATCCACAAACTGACGCATGGGACTCACCCCTTGACTTGAGAATGGAAGAAGGGAAACATAGCATGTCACAAGAGCGAGGCGAGGGGGCTCCGCCCTACAGCGAGAGGGACGCCTCGCGAGCCGGGCTTTGGAGATGAGGCCTTTTGGCGAAGCCAAGTCAATTTCGGATAATCAAACCCTGCAATTGAGGAAAAGGCCCTATGGAGTAAAAGGAAGCGTGCACGTTGTTACACTCCCCACCCTCTAAAGGTGCCTAGAGGACGGGCCAGACGCAGCAGAGCGATGCCCCAGGAGCGGATTCCCCACGAGCAGGGGGACAGGAGACGGCCATCTCGAGGCACATCACGACCTACAGGCAACACCGGCGAGACCTAGGAAGGTAACCTGATTGGGAGTCCGAGGATCCATAGTACCTACAGCCTCCCGGACTTCATATTCATCATTTTCTAAAGAAAGGGTAAGGGATCTCTTTTTTGCAACGGAAAAAAATAAGCTCCACTGATTTGACTCGGTACAACCTAACGATGCATCCAATACCAATGATCTGTGCCTACCGATACGATACTCCTCCAAAAAATTGACTATATAAAGAGGTACTGTCAATAAAAGGCTAATGACAGAGAAGAGTCTATCTCCTTTACTCCTCCCGACACCTCAAGATGAGAAAATCCCTTCATCTAGGCGGGCGCCCATGCCTACTCAGGAGCAACTTCTACCTCAAGATGAGAAAATCCCTTCATCTAGGCGGGCGCCCATGCCTACTCAGGAGCAACTTCTACCACGGCTCACACATTATCTCCCACAAACCAACGACCCATCCTGAAGAGAAGTTGATTGATGGGGATGTCTCGAGAAGAAATTCCATAGTTGGTAGCCTCCCAAATCAAACATATATTGACAGGGGTTGCCAACAAAAAGAGAGGAAAGAGGCCCTAGTGAATTTGATATGGTACCGTACCCCAAGGAAGGGGTATACTATACTGCACCAAATGCAAAATGTTGAATGGGGTAGGGAACTCTGAACAACACCTCGGCCTTTTCAAAGATACATGCGGGAATACTGGGGGAAATGAAGCCCTTCTTCTCCTATTCTATACTAAATAAACAATCTAATTCTAGGAATAGTTTCAGATACTTAAACTTAAAGGAAGGACGGTTAGAACAAGCAAGGGATGACACTTTCAATGCGCGAAATCCGTTTCGAGTTAAGAGTGCGAAACTTCTTGTTGTAGCCGTTTTATTCGCTGCTTGCTACTTTCTAAAATGGAAGATAAGATGAATGATTGCATTTTTTTTCTAGTTCAATCTATAGCCTAGATTCTATTCCCTCGATCCACTCTCATTTAAATGATGGGATTGGGCCATACCAACCTTCACTTAGTCTTAATAAAATATTGCTTATGGGATTGGGCCATACCAACCTTCACTTAGTCTTAATAAAATATTGCTTCGTATCTTCAAGGATTGGGAGGAGGTGGCATAAAAAGGAATTCGAAATCTGTCCCTTCCCACAGAATCATCGGGCTTGACTTTCCTTACTTTCCCAACCCCGCTACTGTAAAAAGAACTCTTTTGTTTTGAGACTAGCTAGTCACTATGGTTTGCGGGAAAACTCTTCTCTCTCTCATCAAAAGTTCACTTTTCGATCTATTTTAGGTGTTTGGTAGCTTGTATGGGGCCTACTCAACATGCATGAGATCAGCCCAAATATCCTCTTAGCATGCACGAAGAGAGAATACCCCAATAATTGTTTGCTGGTCAATATGCACGAGATCATCCCAAATATCGTCTTATCATGCATGAAAAAAGAACACTCCAATAGCCGTTCGCTGATCAACATGCATGAGCGAAGCGAGCAACAATTTGTTTCAAAAAAAGTTCAGAATTTCTTAAAAATAATTTAGTTTTGGAAAATGTTCAAAATACCAAAATTCTTCATATTTTCAAAATTTGATGAAAAATTTAAAAATACCAGAATTTCAGATTTTTATTAAATTCGCAAAAACTCTCTAGATTTTCAAAATTCGTTATTTTTCTAGAAAAGTACCAAATTTCAAAAAAAATCAATTTTCAAAAATGTTTGGGATGTCTTTAAATTTTGTTCCAAAAAACTAGATTTTCAAATTTTGTTTTTTAAGAACGATCAATCTTCCAAATTTTGTTTATTAAAAAATTCAAAATTCAGAAATTATTTAAATTTTCTATTTTTTTCCATGTTTCGAAAATTTGTTCATATTTTTTAAATGTTTTGTTCGCTTACTTGAAAAATACCGGTCGCTATAGTATCGGCCGACATGTCTAAAGAGATACAAACTGCCAAAAAGTCTTAGCTTAGCATATCTCAGCACATACGTCGCTATTAATAAAATGCATGCACTCAACACGTCTACACTCAGCATGTATCGGAGGAAAACAACCATGCTAGGTTAGAAATGCTACCAAACACAACCCAAGCATCATACTCCCTCTGTCCGGTAATAAGTGTACATCTAAATTTTGTCCTAAGCAAATTTTTTAAATTTTTGACTAACTTTAGGCCAGTGCTCTGCGCCGGCCCAAACTTTTGGTCGGCCGCACGCGGGCCGTTCGATCCACCAAATTAGATCTGGTTTGACCGTCAGATCTGTCCATGCAACAAAAATCCTCGAGCAGCAAATTTCGGCCACGATATATCAAATTTTGGTAACGGATGCAGCAAAAATATGGTTGTAGCAAAAAATATCAACGTGATCGTAGTAAAAAAACAACGTTGACGATGTGTGGTAGCAAAACAAATGTGAGTTGTAGCAAACAATCCAATGAACTCGGGTTGCAACTCTGACGAACGTGTATGCAGATTTTTGTAGTGAACGGTTTGTAGCAAAAAATGATATCGGTTATAGCAAAAATTAACATCGGTTGTAGCAAAAAAATCCGACAAACTCGGGTTGCAACTAAACGTGGATGCAACTTTTTTAATGAACAAAAATGTATCAAAAAATCATCAACAATTACAGCAAAAATTCTGTCGGTAGTAGCAAAAAAAAGATAACAGTTGCAGCAAAAAAAGACGTCTCACGGCAAAAAAGAAGGGGGTCCACGCGCGACGCGCGCATTACCGGCCGAAGCGTTCGGCCGGCCCGCCGTGGGGAAACGTTTCCCCTAACTTTATAAGGAAAAGTAGCAACATTTATGACACTAAATTAGTACTCTAGTTTCCCCTGACTTTATAAGGAGTATCAACGTTTCCCCTAACTTTATAAGGAGTATCACTAGTTTCGTTTTGAAATATAGTTTCATAATATACCACTTTGATGACATATATGCTACTAATATTTTTTCTATAAAATTGGTCAAAATTTAAAAACTTTGACTTTAAGATAAAACCTAGATGTACACTTATTACCGGACGAACGGAGTATATACTATGTTAAAAAAAATGGTAGGGGGCCAAGCGTGCAAATCATATCTGGCTCCGCCACTGCATTTAAGTCCCGTCTCTCGTTGCATAGGTCTGGATCACCATGGCACTCGCTAGAGTTGCTTAAATGGTCCCGTATAAGCTGCCCGGCAATGCGAGGATATCGTCAGGGTACCTTGTGCCAAAAGACCCCCGCGCCGTCCATGCGCTGCCTTGTGCCAACAATGTTTCGTTCCCTAGGATGGCGCTGTCCGCTTGGTCTGTTGAATTGCACAAGTATGTTCAGTTCATTCACCGCCGGCCAAGACCGCGGGGGGACAAGATCATGGGAAATCCCCGTCCGTTGAATCTGCACAACCACGGCGCGCGGTCACACAGGACGTTTGTCTATCCAAAAGTCAAAGCATCTTAACTTAACGCGACCGTGGTCAAGTCTCGTCAAGGACCGTATGGGCGCGTTCTTATCCGGTACAGTAAATTCGAGGAAAAAACCCATTTTCAACCCTTAATTTATAGAGGTTCGACGAATCAAACACTTAAATCGAGATCTCTGTCGTTTACATCTTTAACTATGCAAACCCGGCTTAAATCAAATCTGAGGCATGAAAACACTACCGTGGCAAATGTCAATCGGGATTCGTCTCACTGATGGGCCTGGGAGTGTGTTTGGCTGGTCAATTTTTCCTGTTAGACTGCTAAAAAATGCGTGCAAGATGATTCAAACTCTTTTTTTAAATTTGTGAACCCTTTTATAAAACTCGTGGACCTTTTCCAATCCGTGAACCTTTTCCAATCCTTGAATTCTTTTTCAATTTATCATATTTTTTCAAAATCCGTGATTTTTTTCCAAATCCGTGGACTTTTCATTTGAAAATACATGAACTTTTTTCGATATCATTCTACTTTTCTTGAATCCGTGATTTATTTTTTATTGAAATTTTGTGACTTTTTAAAAAATTGTTGGACTCTTTTTGTGAACCATTTTAAAATTTGATGAGATTTTTTCAAAATCATTGAAATTTTACCATATTCATGAACGTTTTTTCAAAAACAATGAATTATTATTTTTCAGAAACGAGGAGTTATTCCCAGATATGTCAAGGTTTTCTCAAAATTGATGCTTTTTTAAAATAATTTCGTGATTTTTTAATTAAATTTTCATGATTTTCCTCAAAATTGATGAAGTTTCTTTTCAAGGTCATGAATATTTCAAATCCATGAACTTTTTGCCAAATCGGCTAACTTTGTTTCATTTCCGTGACCTTTTCGAAATTTCTAAGTTTTTTTTATTTCCATTGGCGTACACGTTTGGAGGTCCAATCTCGCTACTTGCAAATTAATAATCTGTGTCTTTTTTATGTTTGTTGTCTGAGTTTTTGTTCTTTTGAGCAAAGTTTGTTGTCTGAGTAGGTTGCTGGGCCTAACAGAGTGTTCGAAGTTGACAGCGAACTAGGACGGCCCAGTATTTTCCTCGCGGGCCTCACAATGCAACAAATCCCGACCCGTTGTATCGAAAAAGAAAAATCCCGCGATCCTTTGCAACCCCGATTTGGCAAACGAATCCAGGGTTTGATTTAGAACGGGATTATGTTTCAGGGTTCAAACGACAGCGATATAGACTTGAGGGTTTGATTCGCCGAACCTCTTCGAGTTCGGCGTTTAAAATGGACTTTTTCCGTAAACTAGACCGCGACGCATAGTGATCGGTCACCTCTATGTACTATTACATGTAATGTAAAGCTAATCTTAAATGGAGATCATCCGGCTCTGTTGTGTTCATGTTCGACGGCTACCTATGGCCTTTGGACTATTCATCCGATCGTCGTCGAGGTAGAGTAGGACATGAGACACGCACCGGCGGTGCCTGAAATAAAATCATGTGCAGTCACTTCATAATTGTGCAGTTAAGTATACATAATTTTATAATTTTTCTGCATGATTTATACTTGATGTATTACGTTTTTTGCAAAGAGCTATGTAGTCAAGTGACTACACATCCTATGTGTGGCTTCGCCGCTGCGCACCGGTTTGTGAGACTCGAGTCGTCGTCGTCTCCCATGTCCTACTCTTTCCCGTCAGAGCTCGGAACCCTGACCATGTCGGTGGACTTGAGATCAATGATGGATCCGTCCTCGGAGGATCCGGTGACATTCATCACGATGCGGTTGCGGCATCCGCATTGGTGCACCATATGGGGCATAAGAGAATACGACTTCGTCTCGCCAACATCCACCGCCGCGAGGGCTGACACCGTCTCCCACGTCCGCTGCCTCGCACGGCGGGCACGACATGCCATATTTGTGTTTGATGACGTCCATGCGTTTCTGATGACCCACAAGTATAGGGGATCTATCGTAGTCCTTTCGATAAGTAAGAGTGTCGAACCCAACAAGGAGCAGAAGGAAATGACAAGTGGTTTCCAGTAAGGTATTCTCTACAAGTACTGAAATTATCGGTAACAAATAGTTTTGTGATAAGATAATTCGTAACGATTAACAAGTAACAAGTGTAGCAAAGGTGCAGCAAGATAGCCCAATCCTTTTTAGCAAAGGACAGGCCTGGACAAACTCTTATATAAATCAAAGCTCTCCCGAGGACATGAGAATTTCTGTCAAACTAGTTTTCATCATGCTCATTTGATTCGCGTTCGTTACTTTGATAATTTGGTGGGTGGACCGGTGCTTGGGTGCTGCCCTTACTTGGACAAGCCTCCCACTTATGATTACTCCTATCACAAGCATCCGCAACTATGAAAGAATAACTAAGGTAAACCTAACCACGACAAGAACATATGGATCCAAATCCCCCTTACAAAGCAACACATAAACTAGGGTTTTAGCTTTTGTCACTCTAGATACCCATCATCTACTTATTACTTTCCAATGACTTACCCTAGGCCCAAATAATGGTGAAGTGTTACATAGTCGACGTTCACATAACACCACTAGAGGAGAGACAACATACCTCATCACAATATCGAACGAATACCAAATTCACATGACTACTTATAATAAGACTTATACCATGTCCTCAGGAACAAACGTAACTACTCACAAAGCATGTTCATGTTCATGATCATAGGAGTATTAATTATCATTAAGGATCTGAACATATGATCTTCCACCAAGTAAACCAACTAGCATCAACTACAAGGAGTAATCAACACTATTAGCAACTCACATGTCACCAATATGAGGTGTTGAGACAAAGATCGGATACAAGAGATGAACTAGGGTTTGGAGAGGAGATGGTGCTGGTGAAGATGTTGATGGATATTGACCCCCTCTTGATGAGAGGATCGTTGGTGATGACGATGGCTTTGATTTCCCTCTCCGGGGGAAGTTTCCCTGGCAAACTGCCCTACCGGCTCTAGATTGGTTCTGCCCAAGTTCCGCCTTGAGACGACGGCGCTTCGAACCGAAAGCTCTCTCTTGATTTTTTCCAGGTCAAAATGCTTCATATAGGAGAAGATTGACGTCGGAGGAGCCCTAGGGCCTCACAAGCCTGCTAGGCACGGCCAGGGGGTGGCCGCGTCTAGCAGGCTTGTGGCCTGCAGGTGGCCGCCCTCTGGTTGATTCTTGCGCCAGTATTTTTTATTAAACCCAAAAATATTCTCCGTAAGTTTTCAGGACTTTTGGAGTTATGCAAAATAGGTATCTCAGATTAGCTCCTTTTCCAGTCTAGAATTCCAGCTGCCGGCATTCTCCCTCTTCATGTAAACCTTGTAAAATAAGAGAGAAAAGACATAAGTATTGTACCATAACGTGTACTAATAGCCCATAATGCAATAAATATCAATAAAAGCATGATGCAATATGGACGTATCAACTCCCCCGAGCTTAGACCTCGCTTGCCCTCAAGTGAAAGCCGAGATCGATGAATTTGTCCACATGTTTGGAGATAGATGGGTCGATAAAAAATACGGACATGAGGTCATCATGATCAACTTTAGAACAACAATAATCATTGTGTTATATTCTTTATATTAGAGTAACAATTCATTTAGAAGATAAAGTATGAAACAAGAATTCTATTTACAACCAAAACTATGCTCTCAGTCATTGAAGCAATTGACAATTTATCATAACATCTGAAAGAATCTATATAAGAGCTTGTAAAGCAAATCCACATACTCAATCATATTTTAGTCTTTCACAATTGCTAGCACTCACGCGGTACCCATGAGATCAAAGCTTCAATCGAACACAGAGGAAGATAGGGGCTTATAATTTTGCCTCCCAACTATTCACCTCAAGGGTGATGGCAACTATAATAACTCATGATCACCCACATCCGAGTGGCTATATAAGTCTAGATCATTCCCCAATACATAATGCTTGCCAAGAGAGATGAAATATAGGAATTGATGAAGACCACCATGACTCTTGCATAAAGGTAAGTACTAAAAAGTAAAAGTTACAGATAGGCCCTTCGCAGAGGGAAGCTGAGGTTGTCATGCGCCTTTTGTTTTTGGATGACAAACTCTTAGTGTAGAGGAACGCCGCGTTGTATTGCCCTTTGTGATAGCAACCTTTATTATGCAGTCTATCGCTTTTATTTCTTCACTATCACAAGTTCGTACAACACTTATTTCCCTTACAATAAAAGATCACACATATTTAGTAGCATTTTTATTGCCTTTTTGCACCGATGACAACTTACTTGAAGGATCTTATTCAATCCATAGGTAGGTATGGTGGATTCTCATGGAAAAACTGGGTTGAGGTGTTTGGATGCACAAGTAGTATCTCTACTTAGTGCAGAGGTTTTGGCTAGTATGAGGTGGAAGAAAGCACTACATGTTGGAGGGTCTAAAACCATACAACTTATATCCGGAGGCAAGCAAACATAACCTATTATGTTGTCTTCCTTGTCCAACATCAACTTTTTGGCATGTAATATATTAATGAGTGGTCACAATCATAAAAGATGTCCAAGATAATATATCTATATGTGAATCTCTCTTTCTTTATCACTACCTTTCAATTGCACCAATGACCAATTACTATGTTTGTTAACTCCGAACAAATTTCAATCAACATCCTTTATATATATGAAGTCATCACTCCCCATAAGATCATTATGTATACTCTGTTCTTTTGTTCTATTATTATATATTCATTACTTTCAAGAGCATAGTGATCTAGCAAGGCCCTCTCATCAAAACTACTTTTTATTATATAACTCTCGGACTTTCTTACGTAAGGGGAGCAAAAGCAAAAAAACTAAAAGGTAGATCATACTAAAACTTTTGTTCTACTAGATCAAAACAAAAAAAAATGATCGAACTAGGAAACATAAGAAAAACAAAAAAGGAAAAGGGTGTGATGTGATACGATACCAGGGCATCTCCCCCAAGCTTGGCACAAGCCAAGGGGAGTGGCCATACCCATGTGCTCAGGTGTCCTTCTTCATAGGTGATGGTGCGATGTTCTTGGCGATGATACCCTTCAGTATATGATTCTCCTCTTCGAGCTTATTATTTTGCTGCCTGAGATCCATTACGTCCTTGTGCAGTTTTCCATTGACGGATAGATATCCCTTCACCCACGGATGTCTCATTGCTACGGGTGAAAAGGCAACACTCTTTTTAAAGTTTTCATAAGTAAGAAATTTAGCATTGGGAGGAATGACCTAATTCGGGATGGCTGCGCTCAGAAGTTCCCCCCAACATGGCTCCAGGTCATGGATCAGGGTTAACTTCTTGGTCTTCCTCCATGGCATCCACCTTTTTTAAGCCAACCTCCATATCCTCCTCCGTGGTTCGCCCAAAGTGGTTAGCTTCAATGTGTGCCTTGATACGTCTCCAACGTATCTATAATTTATGAAGTATTAATGTCATGTTCACAATAATTCTATATGATTTTGGTATAACTTTATTAGAACTAACCCGGACTGACGCTGTTTTCAACAGAACTACCATGGTGTCATTTTTTGTGCAGAAATAAAAGTTCTCGGAATGGGCTGGAAATTTAGTATGATTTTTTGTGGACCAAAAGAGACCTCCGAAGCATTGGAGCTGGGCCAGAAGAGCCACGAGGAGGTGACAAGCCTGCCGGGCGCGACCAGGGGGTGGCCGTGGCTCGCAGGCTTGTGACTCCCTCGTGCCCCCCCTTGACGTGAGATCGACGCCAAAATTGCTATAAATCCAGAAACCACCGAAATAAACCTAGATTGGGAGTTTCGCCGCTGCACACATCCAAAGCCACGAAAAACTAATCTTGGCCCTCTCCGGCACCCTGCCGGAGGGGGTCACCATCATCGGAGGCCATCTTCATCGTCCCGGAGGGGCCATCAACACCATGAAGGCCGAGGATCAGAGGGAGAACCTCTCCCCACAAAGGGGGAGGCCATGGAGGAGGAAGCATAAGGGGGAGATCCTCCCCCCCTCTCCCGATGTTGCCAGAGTGCCACCGGGGGAACCATCGTCGCGGTGATCGTCTTCATCAACATCACCTTCTTCATCACCATCCTCATCTCCTTTTAGCGGTCCACTCTCCCGCACCCCGCTGTAATCCCCTACTTGAACATGGTGTTTGATATGTGTCCAACATATCTATAATTTTTGATCGTTCCATGTTATTATATTATCTGTTTTGGATATTTTTATGCATTAATATGCTATTTTATATTATTTTTGGGACTAACCTAGTAATCTAGAGCCTAATGCCACTTCTGTTTTTTCCTTGTTTTTGAGTTTCATAGATAAGGAATATTAAACGGAGTCCAAACAGAATAAAACCTCTAGAATGATTTTTTCTGGAAAATATGGAAGCCACGAGACTTGAGAACCAAGGCAGAGGAGCTGCCACGGGGCCACAAGCCCGCTTGTCGTGACCAGGGGGGCCACCCGCGCCGGGCAGGCTTGTGGGCCCCTGGCAACTCCCCTAACCCTAATCTTCGGCCTATAAATACCCAAATATTCCATCATTATCAGAACGAGCCATGAAAACACTTTTCCGTCGCCAGAAGCCTCCGTTCCCGAGAGATCCAATCTTGGAGCCTTTTCCGGTAATCTGCTGGAGGGGGATTCGATCACAGAGGGCATCTACATCAACTCCATTGCCCCTCCGATGATGCGTGAGTAGTTCACCATAGACTACGGGTCCATAGCTAGTAGCTAGATGGCTTATTCTCTCTCTTTGCTTCTCAATACCATGTTCTTCATGATCTTCATGGAGATCTATCCGATGTAATACTCATTTGCGGTGTGTTTGTCGAGATCCAATAAATTGTGGGTTTATGTTCAGATTATTCATGAATGTTATTTGAGTCTTTCCTGAATTCTTATATGCATAATTTCATATATTTGCAAGTCTCTCCGAGTTATTGGTTTGGTTTGGCCAACTAGATTGGTAATTCTTGCAATAGGAGAAGTGCTTAGTTTTGGGTTCAATCTTGCGGTGTCCTCACCTAGTGACAAAGTAGGGGTAGCGAGGCACGTATTGTGTTGTTGCCATCAAGGGTAAAAAGATGGGGTTTTCATCATATTGCTTGAGTTTATCCCTCTACATCATGTCATCTTACTTAATGCGTTACTCTGTTCTTCATGAACTTAATACTCTAGATGCAGGCAGGAGTCGGTCGATGTGTGGAGTAAGAGTAGTAGATGCAGAATCGTTTCGGTCTACTTGTCATGAACGTGATGCCTATATACATAATCATTGCCTTGGATATCTTCATAATTATTCGCTTTTCTATCAATTGCTCGACAGTAATTTGTTCACCCACCGTAATACTTGCCATCATGAGAGAAGCCATCTAGTGAAACCTATGTCCCCCGGGTCTATTTTCCATATATATTTTCAGATCTAAAACCAAAAACACCAAAAATACTTGCTGCATTGTTTTTTCCTTTTAGTTTTACATTTATTTCAAGCATCCTATTATATCTATCTCTACTAGATCTCAGCCTTGCAAATAACCGTGAAGGGATTGACAACCCCTTTATAGCGTTGGGTGCAAGTGTTTGATTCCTTGTGTAGGTATATCTATTGGTGGCTCACTTGTATCTCCTACTAGATTGATACCTTGGTTCTTAAAAACTGAGGGAAATACTTATCTACTTTGCTGCATCAAACCATTCCTCTTCACGGGAAACCAACCTTGAGAAGTAGCAAGAAGGATTTTTGGCGCCGTTGCCGGGGAGATACATAGCAAGTCAAGGATACCAAGTACCCATCACAAACTCATCTCTTGCATTTACATTATTTTCCATTTGCCTCTCGATTTCCTCTCCCACTTCACAAATTTGCCGTTTTATTCACCCTCTCTTTTTTGTTTGCCTTTTTCTCGTCAAATCTCTTGTTTGCTTGTGTTTCCATGTGCCTTCTATTTTCTTGCATCTTCGCTGCTAAAATCTATTGATCTGGATCCTCACCCACTGCTAATCTTTTCAAAAGACCAAATTATGATGAAACCAATTGCTAGTGAGTTGAGTGCACTTGGTTATTCTCTATGAAGTTTTGCTTGAACATCATGAATAATTTTGATGAAGTGTTGAAAGAAGAAAAAATTATAAAGTGATTCATGATATCTCCTTGAACGAAAAAACAATGATTGCCATGTTGTTAGTATGAATTCTCTGAATATCCATGATGCTAATGATATGCAAAACCACAAGCTTGGGGATGCTATGCTTGATGAAGATGATATTTTTGTTCCCCAAGTTTTGGTAATGACACGTATGCTAAAATTGATCATGAAAAGAATGCTTTGTGTGATATTTATATTGTGAAATTCCTTCATGATGTTACTGAAAATTACTATGAGAGAGGAATATATTGCTTTTACACATTGCAATAATATCAAGTTGCTCTCTATGTGTTCAAAGTTTGGAAATTATGCTTGTTTTGCCTTCCTATGGTAGTTGATTTTTGTTCCCATAATTTGTTTTGCCTCAACAAAATCCCTATGCATAGGAAGTGTGTTAGACTTAAATATACTTGCCATGTGATTCATGATATTACTATTGTTGAAAATAGGAATTATGTGCTCGTAGATTTCATTGTTCTTGATATAGAATGCAATCCTACATGTCCTATTATTCTTGTAGAAACTTTCCTTAGAACGATTGGTGCAATTATTGATATGAAGGAAGGCAATATTAGATTCCAAGTTCCATTACTAGGAAAGGCATTGGAACACTTTCCTAGGAAGGAAAATCAAAAACCCTTATGAATCTATCATGAGACGCTATTTAGGGATCCCTTACCTAAATAGATCACAATAACTAGAATCTATTGCGTTTTGTCCTAGCTAGGGGCGTTTAAATACAATAGCGCTTGTTGGGAGGCAACCCAGTTTTATTTTGCGTTTCAGATTTATGCGCCTCTGTGTTTGGGTGTGTGCACATTATTACTTCTGTAGTTATGTGTTCTTTGTGTTATAAATTAGTGTTTGAGCCAAGTAAAACTTTTGGGGTGATCTATGGTAGTGTTGATTGATCTTGCTGGAAAAAGAAACTTTTGCGCTCAGTCCAGGATTTTTCTGAATTTTTAAGAGCGTCAAATTGATATGAAATTTCACACAGGAGTGATATACAAATTACCCAGGTTTTTATAATTTTATCAGAATGTTTATAGTTCCATAAGTGATTCAAAGTTTACAGATGCTACAGAACTGTTCTGTTTTTGACAGATTCTGTTTTGTTGTGTTGCTTGCTTATTTTGATGTACTATGGGTCGTATCAGGGGGGTATGAGTCATGGAAAAGTTAGAATATAGTAGGTATTACACAAATATATAATAAAGAATGAGTTCACAATAGACCTAAAAGTGATGATTTATTTTTCTTATACTAACGGATCTCATGAGTTTTCTGTTGAGTTTTCTGTTGTGAAGATTTCAAGTTTTTGGGTGAAGATTTGATGGACTATGGAATAAAGAGTGGCACGAGCCTAAGCTGGGGATGCCCATGGCACCCCAAGTCATATTTAAGGATACCAAAAAGCCTAAGCTTGGAGATTCCTTAGAAGGCATCCCCTCTTTCGTCTTCAACCCATCGGTAAATTTACTTGAGGCTATATTTTTATTCACCACATGATATGTGTTTTGCTTGGAGCGTCTTGTATGATATGAGTCTTTGCTTGTTAGTTTGCCACAATCATCCTTGCTGCACACAATCTTTAGAGAGAGACCACGCTAAATCGTGAATTTGTTAGAATACTCCATGTGCTTCACTTATATCTTTTGAGCTAG
Organism: Hordeum marinum; assembly: GCA_022496015.1. Classification (NCBI taxonomy): domain Eukaryota; kingdom Viridiplantae; phylum Streptophyta; class Magnoliopsida; order Poales; family Poaceae; genus Hordeum; species Hordeum marinum. The sequence continues at coordinate 16,982 of JAAAWK010000912.1, forward strand.
GCAATGTTGCTCTAGTGCTTCACTTATATCTTTTTAGAGCATGGTGGTGTTATATTTTACAGAAATTATTAAACTCTCATTCCTCACTTATATTATTTTGAGAGTTTCTTAAAACAACATTGGTAATTTGTTTAGGTTATGGAATTTAGTCCTAATGTAATGTCATCCAAGAGGGATATAATAAAAACTTTCATATTAAGTGCATTAACAACTATGACACTACTGGAATCAGACATTTTGGCCGTCTGCCAGCGCTTTGCCATCTGCTAGCAGACGACAAAGAGGTCTGTTTGCCGTCTATCTTCCCAAAGCAGACGACACAGAAGCAGCTGACGGCAAAGTGTGTGTTTGCCGTCTGCAATTCTTTGTTGTCAGCCGGCCGACGATAAAGAATTCTTTGCCGTCATCCAGCGGACGGCAAGACCAGAGTGGGCCCCACGGGGCATGACACTAGCTAGGGTCAACCTCCTCACTTCTTTGCTGTCTGCTCGCGGACGCAAAGAAGTGAGGAAGGCCCACAAACTGGGCGGCGGCTAACTGCAAGGGCCCACCCCACCTCTTTGACGTCTGCTAGCGGACGGCAAAGAAACTTTGCCGTCCGCTGGCAGCGGCAAAGAGGATAACTCCTATAACGGGCCGTTATCCCCCTCCTCTCTCTCTTGTCTCTCTTCCTCTCTCTCCCGCCGCCGCCGCCGCACTCGCTCCCTCACCCCCTCCCCCTTCCCGCTCCCCCGCCCCTCCCCCTCCGCCGCCCCCCTCCGCCGTCCCGCACCGCCCCTCGTCGCCGGCCGCCCTGGCCACCGCCCCCCGCCCCCAGGAGCCTACCGCCACGCGCCCCTACCTCCTCCGCCCCTTCCCCTCCGCCGCCCTGCGCCGCCTAGCGCTTTGTCCCCCTCCGCCGTCCCACACCGCCCCCCGGCGCTTCGCCCCGTCGCTGGCCGCCCTGCACCGCCCCCGCCCCCCGGAGCCTGCCGCCGCGTGCCCCTTCCCCACGTGGCCCCGGCCCGCCTCCCGCCGCGCGCCGCCATCGACGCCCCCGACCACCAGCTGCCTGCGGCCCAGCGGCCCACCGCCCCCGCTGCCCAGCCGCCCCGCCGCCCCACTCCGGTGAGCTCTCCCGGCCCCTGTTTTTTTGCTATTAGTTAGGTTAGTTGCCATTGTTAGTTAGGTTAGTTAGATTAGTTCTAGGTTTGTTAGGTTATTTCTAGGTTAGGTAGGTTAGTTTCTACGTTAGTTAGGTTAGTTCTTGAAAAAAAATTATTAGGAGAATAAAAGAAGAAGAATAAGAAGAATAAGATGAAGAAGAGGAGGAGGAGGAGAAGAAGAAAAGGGGGAGGAGAAGAAGAAAAGAAGAAGGAGAAGAAGGAGAAGAAGAAGAAGAAGAGGAGGAGGAGGAGGAGAAGGAGAAGAAGAAGAAAAGGGGGAGGAGAAGAAAAGAAGAAGAAAAGAGGAGAGAGGAGGAGGAGAAGAAGAGTAAAAAGGAAAGGAAGAAGAAGAAGAGGAGGAGGAGAAGAGAGAAAAGAAGAAGAGGAAGAAGAAGAAGAAAAAAGAGGAGAGGAGGAGAAGAGGAGAAGAAAAAAAGAAGAGAAGAGAAGAAAAGAGGAGAGGACGAGAAGAAGAAGAGGAAAAAAGGAAAGGAAGAAGAAGAAGAGGAGGAGAAGAAAAAAGAAGAGGAGGAAGAAGAAGAAGAAAAAAGAGGAGAGGAGAAGAAGAGGAAAAAGGAGAGGAAGAAGAGGAAGACCCGACCCGACCCCGACATGACACCCCGACCCCGACACCCCGACAGACACCCCGAACCTCGACACGGCACACCGACCCCGAAACCCGAGACCCCGACATGACACCCCGAACCGACACCCCGACCCCGACCCCGACCCCGACACCCCGACACCCCGACACGGCACACCGACCCCGAGACCCCGAGACCCCGACACAACACCCGACACGGCACCCCCGACGATGACACAGCACCCCGACCCCGACACGACACCCCGACACCTGACATGGCACCCCCGACCACGACACAACACCCGACCCCGACACGACACCCCGACACCCCGACCCCGAGACGACACCCCGACACCCCGGCCCTGACACGACACCCCCGACACGCCGACCCCGACAGGACACCCGACACCCTGACACGGCACCCCCGACCACGACACGCACCCCGACCCCGACACGACACCCCCTGACACCCCGACCCCGACACGACACCCCGACACGCCGACCCCGACACGACACCCGACACCCTGACACGGCACCCCGAGGCCACTAACCCCCAAGCTCCGACGCCACCGATCCTCAACCCCCGACGTCACCAACCCCAACCCCCGACACGACACCCCGACACCCTGACACCATGACACCCCGACACCCCGACACGACACCCTGACACGGCACCCCGACCCCGACACGACACCCCCACACCACGACCCCGACACGACACCCTCACCCTGACCCCGACATGACACCCCCACACCCCGACCCCGACGACACCCCCACACCCCGACATGACACCCCCGACACCCGACCCCGACACGACACCCCCGACGTCGATGGAACCCTAAATAGCAAGTATCGTTGGTGCGAGATACATGTGGCCGTCGGTGTCGAACACTGCATCCATGTCCCACAAGTTACGCCGGCGTCCGGCGTCCCGCAGCAACAGTTCTCGGGGTCGATGGCGGTTGAACACCTATGCGAATTTGTCTTGCAGCCTCTGCGATGACGATTAAAGCCAAGTGTTGAAACTTGAAACACCCTAACCGACTCAAGTCGGTTTGGTTGTTTGAAGTTTCAAAACTTGGCTTTGATCCTCATCGCAGAGGCTGCTAGACAGATTCGCATAGGTGTTCGGCCGTCATCGGCCCCCAGAACTATTGCTGCGCGCGGGACACCGGGCGCCGGCGTCACTTGTGGGATGTGGATCTAGTGTTCAACGCTGAGCGCCACATGTATCTCGCACCGATGATACTTGCTATTTAGGGTTTCATCAAGTCGAGGAACCCCCTAACCCGACACCACGACACGACACCCCCGACCCCCGACCCCGACACGACATCTCGACCCCGACACGACAACCCTGACACCATGACACGACACCCCTGACCCCAACACGAAATCCTGACCCCGACACGACACCCCCCACACCCCGACCATGACACGACACCCTGACACCCCGACTCCGACACGAGGTTTCATCGACGTCGAGGAACCCCTAACCCAGACACAACACCCCTACCTCGACACGACATCCCCGACACCCAGATCCCGACATGACACCCCGACACCCGACCCCGACACATGTCCAGTAGCTAGGCAAGATGAGTGATCATGGGTCAATGTACATCCGTATAATGTATGTGTGACTTTCGGTCCGTCGAGGCTTTCCTTAAATAACTTTCATGTGTGTTCTTGATGGAGGAATCCCGAATGTTGTGGTGGGGGCGCTCATTCTTCTCTTCTTTGTGATATACTCGTCGATATATTGCGCAAGAAGAGAAGAGGTGAGGTGTCCATCACCGGCGGTCGAACTATTACTGTGAGAGAGTGCCCACCAACATATACACCACCATATCAGTGTGAGAGAGAGCGCACCACCACACCATGAGATATGAGAGTTACTTAAGGAAAGCCTCGATGAACCAAAAGTCACACACGCATTATACCGATGTACACCGACCCAGAACTATTGCTGCGCGCGGGACACTGGGCGCCGGCGTCACTTGTGGGATGTGGATCTAGTGTTCAACGCCGAGCGCCACATGTATCTCGCACCGATGATACTTGCTATTTAGGGTTTCATCAACGTCGAGGAACCCCCTAACCCGACACCACGACACGACACCCCCGACCCCGACCCCGACACGACATCTCGACCCCGACACGACACCCCGACACCACAACACGACACCCCCAACCCCCGACACCTCTTCGGCCTCCTGTTGACCGAAAGGTTGCTCTTCGGCCTTCTAGAGGCCGACGGGTCATATATGTCAATTATGAGTTAGCTCATATAATTTCATATTTTGTTATGAAAAACATCATATATATATTTGTGTTCATCGGGTGGATTTAAATGTGCAGTTGTTTTGTCGCTGCGACGGTTTGGTGTTCGACGACCTCCCCGTGCGTTGACGAGCTCCACCCCTGCGTTCGTGGGTGAGCACAAATGACATCTCCTCCCCCTTCATTTGCTGTTCCGGTCTTCGTGCCGATGAAAACTTGCTAGCTGAG
>JAAAWK010000913.1:0-31720 GCA_022496015.1 Hordeum marinum
CGACGATGACGCGAGGCGAGAGTCGGGGCGACGGAGAGAGAGAGAGGGAAGGAGGAGAAGGGAGTGGGAGGAGGCGGGAAGGGACGGGGAGGAGGAGAGGATGCGAGGCGGCGTCGGAGATCGGGCGAGGAGGGAGGGAGGAGGCGACGTCGGGGTGGCGACGAGCTCCGGCAATGGGAGGCGAGACGGCGACGGCGAGGCGATGTCGAAGAGGTCGAAGAAAGCAGAGGAACTGAATTTTTTTGAAGTGTTGTATTATCTTTTTCGCGGTTGGTGGCTCCAACCGCGACTAAAGACCCCCCTTTAGTCGCGGTTGGAGCCAACAACCGCGACTAAAGGTGAATTTCACCAGCCGAAGCGGCGGGAAGCGAAACCCTTTAGTCGCGGTGATGGCTCCAACCGCGACTAAAGGGGGGTCTTTAGTAACGGTTGGAGCCACCAACCACGACTAAAGGGTGTTGTGCCAGGCGAGTGGCGGGGTGGATGTTTAGTCCCACCTCGCTAGTCAAGAGGAGCTCGCACCTGTTTATAAGCCACGCCACAGCTACCGTGTCGATCTCCTCTCTTAAGCAGACCTTCTAGGCCTACCGCACATTTGCCTCCCTGTGGGGCCTACTGGGTCGTACAGGCCTGCATCCTGGCCCAACAAGAGGTTGGGTTTCTAATCGTATGCAGGCCGTGGCGGCCCAGTAGGCGGGATTTTTTAAATATTTTTTGTTTTTTTTGTTTTCTGCTTTTTATTTTTTTTGTTCTGAGTTGTGTTTTTTGCTTTATTTAGAGTTCTTTGTGGATCTTTTTTCTTAGGTAAAAAATATATAAACTTTCTGTTAGTGCTAGTAGTTTTCAAATTTAAATAGTTTAAATTCGAATTATTTGAAATTTATGTGAATCACTAATTTGTGGAATAAATTTAATTTAAAATAGATTTTCCAGTGATTCTTTTTTCTGCTATTTAATATTAGCGTGTTTTATCATTATATTCAATTTGGTAATTCTTAGGTTATTTAAAAATGAAATGCCTTAGTAACAGACGAGTTTTCATTGAAATCCGATACTTCGAAAGAGATTGTTCATTTTGTACACGAAGTGCATCCAGTTTTGCCGTAACCCTCTCAACTTTTTAGCACATGCTGTGTTGGCAAAACGATGATACCATGCAACTTTCAACATTTTCAGAGTTCATTTGTAGTGATTTCAATTTCAGGGTCAAAAATCAGTAAATGCATTGAAAATAGCAAATAAAGCCAGAAAGGGTTGAAAATTGATGGCCTGCCTTGCAATGATGCATAGTGAATGCACAAAAAGTCTGGAGTTAAAATAAGTTTAGAAAATGAAATGCCTTTAGTAACAGACGAGTTTTCGTCTCAAACCTTGATACTTCGAAAGACATTGTTCATTTTACACGAAGGCATCAGTTTTTGCCGTAACCCTCTCAACTTTTTAGCAATGCTATGTGGGTGAAATGATGATACCATGCCAACTATCAACCTTTTCAGAGTTTATTTATAGTGCTTTTCAATTTCAGGGCATTTAGCTCAAAAAATCGGTAAATGCATGAAAAATAGCAAATGAAGTCAGAAAGGGTTAAAAATTGATGGCCTGCCTTCGAATGGTACACACTGAACGCACAAAAAGTCTGGAGTTGAAATAAGTTTAAAAAATGAAATGCCTTAGTAACAGACGAGTTTTCGTCTGAAAACTGATACTTCGAAAGAGATTGTCCATTTTGTACACGAAGTGCATCCAGTTTTTACCGTAACCCTCTCACCTTTAGCACATGATGTGGGTGAAATGATGATACCATGCAAACTTTCAACCTTTTCAGAGTTCATTTATAGTGATTTTCAATTTCAGGGTCATTTAGCTCAAAAAAATCAGTAAATGCATGAAAAATAGAAACTTAAGTCAGAAAGGATTGAAAATTGATGGCCTGCTTCGAATGGTGCATACTGAACGCACAAAAATTCTGGAGTTGAAATAAGTTTTAAAAATGAAATGCCTTTGTAACACACGGGTTTTCGTGTGAAACCCTGATACTCGAAAGAGATGCCCATTTGTACACGAAGTGCGTCCAGTTTTTGTCGTAATCCTCTCAACTTTTTAACACATGCTATGTGAGTGAAATGATGATATCATGCCAACTATCAACCTTTTCAGATTTTATTTGTAGAGCTATGAATTTCAGGGTCATTTAGTTCAAAAAAATAAGTAAATATATGAAAAATAGCAAATCAAGTCAGAAAGGGGGAAATTGATGGTCTGTCTTCGATGGTGCGTACTGAACACACAAAACACATAATTATATACTATTACAAAGATTCCTTCGGTTTGTCCGAAGTGGGACTTTCCAGATATAAGTCCGGAACAAAACTAGAGAAGCCGGTCTCACCCCAGAGTGGGATCTTTGGGTATAAAAACTATTTCTTCGCTATGTACCTTTGGTCGTAACCATGGACAATCTTCATCGTCTAACTTGATGCTTGAGTCAACATTCATTGTGAAGGGAGCAATTTCAAGAAACTTTTCATAATCTTCTGACATGTCTGTCTTGCCTCCACTCCCATGATGTTTCTTTGCCCTCAAAGAACTATGTGGCGCTTTGGCTCATCGTTTGATGTATTCGCTTGCTTATATTTTCTTTTTCTCGGCTTGGTAGACATGTCCTTCCATAGAAAACATGTGCCACATCATTGGCTAGGACGAATGGTTCGTTGCGTACCAAGATTGTTCAGATCCACTCTTGTCATTCCGTACTACGGGTCTTCCTTTACCCCGCTTTCTATCAGATTGACCCATTTGCACCTAAACAAAGGGACCTTAAAACCAAGCCATAGTCAAGTTCCCATATCTCCTCCATGTAACCATAATATGTGTCCTTTGGCCCATTGCTGTTTGCTGCATCAAAGCAGACACCACTGTTTTGGTTGGCGCTCTTTTTATCTTGGGTGATCGTGTAAAATGTATTCCCATTTATCTCATACCCTTTGAAAGTCAATATAGTCGAAGATGGTAACTGGACAGCAAGTACATGTCATCTTCAATAGTGTCGTCATGCATGAGACGTGTCTGCAACCAACCGGCGAAAATCACCGTTTGTTCATGTGTAATCCAGTCGTCGGACTTCTCGGGTGTTTGGAGCGTAGAATATTCTTGTGTTGCTCGATATACGGAGCCACCAAGGTGTAACTTTGTAGAACTGTGTAGTCTGCTTGCGCCAAAGAATGCCCGTCCCGGCATATTAGTGAATTCTTTCCTGGCGTGCCTTTTCCACCCAGTCTACCCTCATGCCGCGATTCAGGAACACCAAGGCTTAATGTCAGGAATAAAGTCAACACAAAACTCAATGACCTCCTCTGTTTCATGGCCCTTGGAGATGCTTCCTTATAGCCTAGCACGATTATGAACATATTTATTAAGACTCCCATGAACCTCTCAAAGGGGAACATATTGGTAAAACACAGGACCCAGAATGGCAATCTCCTCGACTAGGTGAACTAGGACGTGCGTCATGATATTGAAGAAGGATGGTGGGACCACCAAATCGAAACTGACAAGACATTGCACCAAATCATTTCTCTAACCTGCTAGGATTTTTGGATCGATTACCTTCTGAGAGATTGCATTCAGGAATGCACATAGCTTCACAATGGCTAATCGAACGTTTTCCGGTAGAAACCCTCAATGCAACCGGAAGTAGTGCGTCATAATCACATGGCAGTCATGAGACTTTAGGTTCTGGAACTTTTTCTTGCCATATTTATTATTCCCTTTATATTCGAAGAGAAGCCAGATGGGACCTTCATACTGAGCATGCATTCGAAGAAGATTCCTTCTCTTCTTTGGTAAGAGCGTAGCTGGCATGACCCTGAAACTGCTTTGGATCCATGTCGTCTTTCCGTGCATACGTTGCTGGTCCTCCCATGCTCTGGCATATCTTTTGTCTTCTCATACACGCCAAGAAGCCTAGCAGGTTCACGCAAAGATTCTTCATCACGTGCATCACATGATTATAGAGCGGACCTCGAGGTCTTTCCAATAGGGTAGGTCCCAAAATATAGATTTATTCTTCCACATGGGTGTGTTTGTCAGCGTCATCGGAATAGATTGTGCGCTAGGACCCTTGGCAAAGATTACTTTTAAATCCTTGACCATATCAAGTATATCATCACCCGTATGGTGGCGAGGCTTCTTCCGGTGATCTGCTCACCTTTGAAATGCTTGCCTTTCTTTCTTACGGGATGTATGTATGAAGAAATCGACGATGCCCAGATACACATTCTTCTTATATTTATCAAAATATATACTATCGGTCTCATCTAAACAGTGCGTGCATGCATGGTATCCCTTGTTTGTCTGTCCTGAAAGGTTACTAGAGCAGGCCAATCATTGATGGTTACAAACAGCAACGCATGTAGGTCAAATTCCTCCTAATCTTTCTCATCCCACGAACGTACACCTTTTCCATTCCACAAACTGTAAAAGTCTTCAACCAATGGTCTTAGGTAACATCCATGTCGTTGTCGGGTTGCTTGGGGCCTTGGATGAGCACTGGCATCATAATGAACTTCGCTTCATGCACAACCAAGGAGGAAGGTATAGATACATAGAGTCATAGGCCATGTGCTATGATTGATTTTGCTCCCCAAAAGGATTAATGCCATCCGCACTTAAACCAAGCCATACATTCCTTGCGTCCTTTGCAAAGTCCTTCCACTTTCTCTCAATTTTCTCCATGCGATCCGTCAATGGGCACTCTCAACTTCCCGTCTTCTTACGGTCTTTGTTGTGAATCGCATCAACTTGGCATGCTCTTTGTTTTGGAACAAACGTTTCAACCGTGGTATTATAGGACCATACCACATCACCTTGGCAGGGATCCTCTTCCTGGGGCGCTCGCCCTAAACATCACCAGGGTCATCATGGCCAATCTTATAACGCAATGCACAACATACCGGGCATGCATTCAAATCCTCGTACTTGCCGCGGTAGAGGATGCAGTCATTAGGGCATGCATGTATCTTCTCCACCTCTAATCCTAGAGGGAAGACATCCTTCTTTGCTTCGTATGTACTCTCTGGCAATTCATTGTCCTTTGGTAGCTTCTTATTTAACATTATCAGCAACTTTTGAAATGCCTTGTCAGATACACCATTCTCTGCCTTCCATTGCAGCAATTCCAATGTGGTACCCAGCTTTTTCTTGTCATCTTCGCAATTTGGGTACAACATTTTTTGTGATCCTCTAACATGTGCTGCAACTTCAGCTTCTCCTTTTCACTTGTGCAGTTTCTCTTTGCATCGGCAATGGCCCGACCAAGATCATCAGCGGGCTCATCTGATGCCTCTTCTTCAGCTCCTTCCCGCATTGCCGGCTCAGCTTCTTCCCCCATTGTTGTACCATCGTATTCATGGAACCCATGGTCAGGATAGCTGTCGCCATCCTCTTCTTCTTCATTCTCTTCCATTAGGACCCCTCTTTCTCCATGCTTGGTCCAACAGTTATAGCCAGACATGAAACCAGACTTAAACAGGTGGACGTGAATGGTTCTTGAGTTAGAGTAATTTCAATCATTCTTACAGCCAGCACATGGACAATACATAAAACCATCTGACAGCTTGTTTGCCTCAACCGCAACCAGAAAAGTATGCACGCCATTAATGAACTGGGGAGAGCATCGATCGTCGTACATCCATTGCCGGCTCATCTTCATTACACAACACCGAAAAGAACAAACTAATATAAGTTCATACATAAAGTTCATACACACTTGTTCTCATAACACAACATACAAACTCTCTAGCTAAAGCATTTAAATGCAACAACAAATGCGATCAACATCGCAACTAAGGTAACAATTGATCCAACATCATAGTGATACCAAGCCTTACTATCAATGGCATATCTTTTAAATTTTCTAATCTTCAAGTGCATTGCACCCATCTTGATCTTGTGATCATCGACGACATTGGCAACATACAACTCCAGTTTCATCTTCTCTTCTTCAACTCTTTTCAATTTTTCTTTCAAATACTTGTTTTCTTTTTCAACTAAATTTAACTTCTTGACAAGAATATCTATGTCGGTTGGAATCTCCAGTTCACATACCTCCTAGATAAAAATATCTATGTCAACTTGATGGGCATAATTGTTAGAAACACGAAATGGAACAAAGAGTTATAAAAGAGAGTATATACCATATCCGAATCATAAACCAGACGAGGGCCGACGGGGACGGATTTCAAAACCATGCCACTATGTATAACAAACAACCATATAGGTAAGAAAATTATACAACTAACTAACTAAATCTTACAAACATGTTTTTTTATAAAAAGGATAAGAACAAGAGGCTCAACAATGTGGTGTCGGAGACGGGACGGTGCAGGCGATCGACGGTGGTTAGGACGGGGACTGGAAGGCACTAAGTAAACCACACCTACAAATGCAAAGTAAGAAGTTAATTTGAGATCAAATTGCATAAATCAAATAAAATACCACATACAATCTAAAACCCACAAATTACTATACTTATAGAGCATTGCAAGAGCTAGTCTAGTAATGAGAGAGAAAGACAAAGTTGCTAACCTGTGTGAACACTTGGATGGATGGGGAGCCTCCAAATCTTGACAAATTTCGGCAAAAATGGAGGATGAGCTCGGGTAAGAAAGGAAGAACAGAGAGGCTAGGAGAGGAAAGGGGAAGAACAGAGTGTGCTCAGGCTAGCCGAAGGGTTTCATATAGGGGACCTTTAGTCCCGGTTGGTGGCTCCAACCGCGACTAAAGGTTAGCCTATAGTCACGGTTGGAGCCACCAACCAAGACAAAAGGTTTCCGTGTGGCCCCAGGCTGACGGCAGCCAACCACCACACCTTTAGTGCCGGTTCATGGCACGAACCGGGACTAAAGGTCCAGAACGAACCGGCACTAATGATGCCCGTCACGAACCAGGACTAATGAGCACATTAGTGCCGGTTCAAAACCGGACCGGGATAATGATGCGGGCGAAAGATCTGTTTTCTACTAGTGACTATGGCCGGCCGGTTTTGGTTGTAGTTCTATCTCTGTTAGTCTTGGATGTTGGAAATATGCCCTAGAGGTAATAATAAATTATTTATTATCATATTTCCTTGTTCATGATAATCGTTTATTATCCATGCTATAATTGTATTGATCGGAGACTTAGATGCATGTGTGGATACATAGACAAAACCATGTCCCTAGTATGCCTCTAATAGACTAGCTCATTGATCAAAGATGGTTAAGGTTTCCTAGCCATGGACATGAGATGTCATTTGATAATGGGATCACATCATTAGGAGAATGGTGTGATGGACAAGACCCAAACTACAAACGTAGCATATGATCATGTCGGTTTATTGCTACTGTTTTCTGCATGTCAAGTATTTGTTCCTATGACCATGAGATCATGCAACTCACTGACACCACAGGAGTACCTTGTGTGTATCGAACATCGCAACGTAACTGGGTGACTATAAAGGTGCTCTACAGGTATCTCCGAGGGTGTCTGTTGGGTTGGCATGGATCAAGACTGGGATTTGTTACTCCGTTTGACGGAGAGGTATCTCAGGGCCCTCTCGGTAATACAACATCACAATAAGCCTTGAAAGCAATGTGACTAAGTGCTAGTCATGGGATCTTGTATTACAGAACAAGTAAAGGGACTTGCCGGTAAAGAGGTTGAACTAGGTATGGAGATACCGACGATCGAATCTCGGGCAAGTAACATACCGAAGAACAAAAGGAACATCATACGGGATTAACTAAATCCTTGACATAGAGGATCGACCGATAAAGATCTTCGTAGAATATGTAGGAACCAATATGGGCATCCAGCTCCCGCTATTGGTTATTGACCATAGAGGTGTCTCGGTCATGTCTACATAGTTCTTGAACCCGCAGGGTCTACACACTTAAGGTTCGGTGACGTTTCGGTAGTATAGAGTTACGTACGATGGTGACCGAAGGTTGTTCGGAGTCCTAGATGAGATCCCAGATGTCACGAGGAGCTCCGGAATGGTATGGAGGTAAAGATTGATATATAGGAAGTCCTGTTTTGGTCGCCGGAAAACTTTCGGGCTCATCGATAGTGTACCGGGAGTGTCGGTAGTGTAACGGGGGACCATCGGGAGAGGTATTTCGACCCAAGAGGCTATATGAGATGTGGGAGGAGTTAAACCTGCCCCTGGTGGGCTGGCCGAAGCCTCCTCTAAGTGCCCATGTGGCTGGAGTGGTTTGAGAAGGAAAAAATCCAAAGGTGGAGAGGTGGAAAGAGTTTTCAAGTGGAAATGATGAATCCTACTCCTAATAGGATTGGAGTAGGACTCTCCACATCCAATTTCAACCAAACCTTGAGGGTTTGAGGCATCCTCCTCCCCTCCCTTCCTCCTATATATACTAGAGGATTTAGAGGAAGAAGCTAACCCTAATAGCCACGTGCTACCTCTCCTCTAGATCGTAGTTTCTCCTCTAGATCAGTTTTTAGCGGTGCTTAGGCGAAGCCCTACTGGAATAGATCCACCACCATCGCCGCAACGCCGTCGCGCTGCTGGAGAACTCATCTACCTCTCTGCTCCCTCTTGCTGGATCAAGAAGGCGGAGATCGTCATCGAGCTGTACGTGTGCTAAACGCGGAGGTGTCGTTCGTTCGGCGCTAGATCAGAAGGACTCTGATCAAGATCGCGAGATGGGTCGTGATGAGATCGCGGGAAGAATCGTGATGAGTTTGCAGGACAGATCGTGATTGGATCGCAGGACGGATCGTGATGAGATCGCGGGATGCTCGGTGATTTGGATCGCGAAGACGTTCCTCTACACCAACCGCGTTTCTTAACGCTTCCCGCTTAGCGATCTACAAGGGTATGTAGATCCACTCTCCCTCTCGTAGGTGCTCATCACCATGGATAGATCTTGCATGTGCGTAGGAATTTTTTTGTTTCCCATGCAAAGTTCCACAACAGTGGCATAATGAGCTAGGTCTATGTGTAGATGAGATCTCGAGTAGAACACAAAGAGTTTGTGGGCGTTGATTCTTAGAATGCTTCCTCCCTTGGTCGTGTTTTGGTTCAGCGGTATTGTGGGATGAAGCGGCCCGGACCAACCTTACTCGTACGCTTACGAGAGACCGGTTCCATCGCCTACGTGTAACCTCGTTGCACAAAGATGGCTGGCGGGTGTCTGTTTCTCCTACTTTAGTTGGATCGGATTCGACAAAGGCGGTCCTTGAGAAGGTAGAAAGGCAACTTATGTATCACCTTTGTGGTTTTTTGCGTAGGTGAGAATTGTTCTTGCTAGATACACGTAGTAGCCACGTAAAACATGCAACAACAATTAGAGGACGTCTAACTTGTTTTTGCAGGGTATGTTGTGATGTGATATGGCCAATTACATGATGAGATATATGTGATGTATGAGATGATCATGTTTTGTATAGAATATCACGACTTGCATGGTGATGAGTACGGCAACCGGCAAGAGCCATAGGGTTGTCTTTAATTATTGTATGACCTGCATGTCAATCATTAAGCGCTATGTAATGCTTTACTTTATTGCTAAACGGTAGCAATAGTAGTAGAAGCATGGTGGGCACGACAACCCCGATGGCGACACGTTGATGGAGATCAAGATGATGGAGATCATGGTGTCATGCCGGTGACGATGGAGATCATGTCGGTGCTTTCAAGATGGAGCTCAAAAGCACAAGTTCATGGCCATATCATGTCACTTATGATTTGCATGTGATGTTAATCCTTTTATGCACCTTGTTTTGCTTAGAACGACGGTAGCATTATAAGGTGATCCCTCACTTAATTTCAAGATAATTGTGTTATCCCCGAGTGTGCACCGTTACGAAAGTTCGTCGTGTCGAGACACCACGTGATGATCGGGTGTGATAGACTCTACGTTCACATACAATGGGTGCAAGCCAGTGTTGCACATGCAGAACACTCGGGTTAAACTTGACGAGCCTAGCATGTATAGACATGGCCTTGGAACACAAGAGACCGAAAGGTCGAACATGAGTCATATATTTGATATGATCAGCATGATGATATTCACCATTGAAACCACCTCAACTCACGTGATGATCGGACTTGAGTTGGTGAATTTGGATCATGTGACACTCAGATGACATGAGGGATGTCAATTTGAGTGGGAGTTCTTCAGTAATATGATTAATTGAACTCATTATCATCAACATAGTCAGTAGTATCTTTGCAAATTATGTTGTAGATTACTTGCTCGCGCTGTAGCTCCCTTGAATTTTTATATGTTCCTAGATAAATAGAGTTGAAAAATGATGGTAGTAATATTGCAGACTGGCTCCATGATCTGAGGATTGTCCTCATTGTTGCATAGAAGGCTTATCTCCTTAATGTGCCGCTCAGTGCGCCAACCCTTCTAGCGTCGTCTGTAGATGTTGTGAACATCTGACAGGCACGTTCTGATGACTACTTGATAGTTTAGTGTGTCATGCATTACGTCTTAGAATTGAGGCTCCGAAACGTTTTGAACGTCACGGAACATATGAGATGTTCTAAGAGCTGAAATTAGGATCTCAGGCTCGTGCCCGTGTTGCGAGATATGAGATCTCCAAAAAGATTCTTTGCTTGCAAGATGAAAGAGAATAGCTCAATCGTTGAGCATGTGCTCAGATTGTCTGGGTGCTACAATCGCTTGAATCGAGTGGGAGTTGATCTTCCAGATAAGATAGTGATTGATATAGTTCTCCAAGTCACTATCACTAAGCTACTAGAACTTGGTGATGAACTATAAAATGCCAGGGATAGAATAATGATCCCTGAGCTGTTCGCGATGTTTGACACCGCGAAGGTAGAAATCAAGAAGGAGCATCAAGTGTTGATGGTTAGTAAAACCACTAGTTTCGAGAAGGGCAAGGGCAAGGAAAAACTTCATGGATGACAAGTCAGTTGCTGCTCCAGTGAAGCAACCCAAAGTTGAACCCAAACCCAAGACTAAGTGCTTCTATTATGAGGTGAGCGGTCGCTGAAGCAGAACAACCCTAGATACTTGGTAGATAAGAAGGCTAGCAACGTTGACACAAGTGTATTTGATATACGTGTTATTGACGTGTACCTTGCTAGTACTCCTAATAGCACCTGGGTATTGGATACCGGTTCAGTTGCTAAATGTTAGTAACTCGAAGTAAAAGCTACGGAATAAACGGAGACTAGCTAAGGGTGAGGTGACGATGTGTGTTGGAAATGTTTCCAAGGTTGATGTGATCAACATCGCACGCTCTCTCTACCTTCAGGATTAGTGACGAACCTAAATAAATGTTATTTGGAGTTTTGCATTGAGCATGAACGTGATTAGATCATGTTTATTGCAACACGGTTATTCATTTAAGTTAGAGAATAATGGTTATTCTGTTTACATGAATAATACCTTCAATGGTCATGCACTCAGTGAGAATGGTTTGTTGAATCTTGATCGTAGTAATACACATGTTCATAACATTGATGCCAAAAGATACAAAGTTAATAATAATAGTACCACATACTTGTGGCACTGCCGCTAAATGTCATATTGGCATAAAACGCATGAAGAAACTCCATGCTGATGGATCTTTGGACTCATTCAATTTCGAATCGGTTGAGACATGCGAACCTTGCATCTTGGTCAAGATGACTAAGGACCCCGTTTTCTGGTTTGATGGAGCGGGCAAGTGATTTATTGGAAAGGATACATATTGATGTATGCAATCCAATGAGTCTTATAGCGTGCGGTGGATATCGTTATTTTCTTACCTTCACTAGTGATTTGAGTAGATATAGTGTGTATTTACTTAATGAAACACAAGTCTGAATCATTTGAAAGGTTCAAGCAAATTCAGAGTGAAGTTTAAGATCATCGTGATAAGAAGAAATGTCTGCGATATGATCGTGGAGGTGAATATCCGAGTTACGAGTTTGGCATACAACTTTAGAAAATGTGAAAGTTGTTTCACAACACACGCCACCTGGAACACCATAGCATGATGGTGTGTCCGAATGTCATAGTCGTGCTCTATTGGATATGGTGCGTGCTATGATGTCTCTTATCATTTTGCTACTATAATTTTGGGGTTATGCATTAGAGACAACTACATTCACTTTAAATAGGGCACCATCTAAATCCATTGAGATGACACCATGTGAATTATGGTTTGATAGAAACCTAAGCTATCATTTCTTAATGTTTGGGGCTGCGACGCTTGTGTGGAAAAATGTTTTCATGTAATGAGCTCAAACCCAAAGCGGACAAATGCATCTTCATAGATTACCCTAAGAATAGTTGGGTGAACCTTCTATCTCAGATCCAACATTAAAGTGTTTGTTGCTAAAATGGGTCCTTTCCCGACAAAAAGTTTCTCTCAAAATAATTGAGTGGGAGGAAGATAGAACTTGATGAGGTTATTGAACCTTTGTTTCAACCAGAGAGTAGCGCTGCGTAAAAAGATGTTTCTGTGGAACCTACGTCAGTTGAAGAGGAAGTAAATGATGATGATCATGAAGCTTTGGATCAAGTTACTATCGAACCTCGTAGGTCGACAAGGATGCATACTGCTCCTGAGTGGCACGACAACCCTATCTTGGAGGTCATGTTGTTGGACAACGATGAACTTACGAGATATGGAGAATTGATGATGGGACCGGATTCCGACAAATGGTTAGAGGCCATGAAATCCGAGAAAGGATCCATGTATGAAAACCAAGTATAGACTTTGGTAGACTTGCTCGTTGGACGGCAGGTGGTTGAGTACAAATGGACCTTTAAGATGAACACAGACGCTGATGGTGAATGTCACCATTTATAAGCTCGACTTGTCACAAAGAAGTTTCCGACAAATTCAAGGAGTTGACTGTGATGAGACTTTCTCACTCGTAGCGATGCTAAAGTCTGTTGGAATTATGTTAGCAATTGCTGCATTTTTCAATTATGAAATTTGGCAGATGGATGACAAAACATTGTTTCCTTAACAGTTTACTTGAGGAAAAGTTGTATGTGATACAACCAAAAGGTTTTGTCAGTCCTAAGGATGCTAAAAGGTGAGCAAGCTTCAGTGATCCTTCTATGGACTGAAGCAAGCAGCTCGGAGTTGGAATATGCACTTTGATGAGGTTATCAAAGTTTTTGAGTCTATACAAAGTTTATGAGAAACTTGTATTTACAATAAAGTGAGTGGGAGCACTAAAGAGTTTCTGGTAAGCATATGTGGTTGACATATTGTTGATTGGAAATGATGTAGAATTTCTAGAAATCATAAACAGTTGTTTGAAAAGAGTTTTTCAAAGGAAGACCTGGATAAAGCTACCTAATTGTTGAGCATCAAGATCTACAGAGATAGATCAAGATGCTTGATGAGACTTTCAATGAGTACATACCTTGACAAGATTTTGAAAGAGTTCAAAATGGATCAGTCGGAGAAAGAGTTCTCGCCTGATTTGTAAGGTGTGAAGTTGAGTGAGACTCAAAGCTCGACAATGGCAGAAGAAAGAGAAAGGACGAATGTCGTTCCCTATGCCTTAGCCATAGGCTCTATATTATGCCATGTTGTGTACCGCACCTGGTGTATGCCTTGCCATGAGTCTGTCAAGGGGTACAAAAGTGATCCAGCAATGGATCACTCGACAGCGGTCAAGATTATCTTTAGTAACTAAAAGACTAAGGATATGTTCTCGATTATGGAGGTGATAAAGAGTTCATCGTAAAGAGTTACGTCGATGCAAGCTTTAACACCAATCCGGATGACTCGTAGTAGCAATCTGGATATGTATAGTGGAGCAGCCATTTGGAATAGTACCAAGTGGAGTGTGGTAGCAGTGTTTACGGTTTGACATAGATATTTGCAAAGTACACACGGATCTGAATGTCGCAGACCCATTGACTATAAGACCTCTCTCACATGCAAAGCATGATCGAGCCCCAGAACTCATTGGGTGTTAGATTCATAACAATGCGAATCACAATGGTGATATGAACTAGATTATTGACTCTAGTGCAAGTGAGAGGGACTTTTGGAAATATGGCCCTAGAGGCAATAATAAATTTTATTATCATATTTCCTTGTTCATGATAATCGTTTATTATCCATGCTATAATTGTATTGATCGGAGACTTAGATGCATATGTGGATACATAGACAAAACCATGTCCTAGTATGCCTCTAATAGACTAGCTCATTGATCAAAGAGGTTAAGGTTCCTTAGCCATGGACATGAGATGTCAATTTTATATGGGATCACATCATTAGGAGAATGGTGTGATGGACAAGACCCAAACTAAAAACGTAGCATATGATCGTGTCAATTTATTGCTACTGTTTTCTGCAGTCAAGTATTTGTTCTTATGACCATGAGATCATGCAACTCACTGACACCGGAGGAGTACCTTGTGTGTATCAAACATCGCAATGTAACTGGGTGCCTATAAAGGTGCTCTACAGGTATCTCCGAGGGTGTCTGTTGGGTTGGCATGGATCAAGACTGGGATTTGTTACTCCGATGTGACGGAGAGGTATCTCAAGGCCCTCGCGATAATACAAACATCACAATAAGCCTTGCAAGCAATGTGACTAAGTATTAGTCACGGGATCTTGTATTATGAAAACGATTAAGAGACTTGCCGGTAACGAGGGTGAACTAGGTGTGGAGATACCGACGATCGAATCTCGGGCAAGTAACATACCGAAGAACAAAGGGAACATCATACAGGTACTTAACTGAATCCTTAACATAGAGGTTTGACCGATAAAGATCTTCGTAGAATATGTAGGGAACCAATATGGGCATCCAGATCCTGCTATTGGTTATTGACCGTAGAGGTGTCTCGATCATGTTTACATAGTTCTCGAACCCGCAGGGTCTGCACACTTAAGGTTCGGTGACGTTTTGGTAGTATAGAGTTACGTATGGTGGTGAACGAAGGTTGTTCGGAGTCCCGGAGTCACGAGGAGCTCCAAAATGGTCCGGAGGTAAAGAATGATATATAGGAAGTCCTATTTTGGTCGCCGGAAAAGTTTCGGGCTCATCGGTAGTGTACCGGGAGTGTCGGTAGTGTACCGGGGGACCATCGGGAGAGGTATTTCGACCCAAGAGGCTACATGGGCTGTGGGGAGGAGGTACCAAACCAGCCCTGGGTGGGCTGGACGAAGCCTTCTCTAAGGGCCCATGCGGCTAGAGTGGTTTGAGAAGGAAAAAATCCAAAGGTGGAGAGGTGGAAAGAGTTTTCAAGTGGAAAGGAGGAATCCTACTCCTAATAGGATTGGAGTAGGAGTCCTCGACCTCCAATTTCGACCAAACCTTGAGGGTTTGAGGCAATCCTCCTCCCCTCCCTTCCTCCTATATACATATAGGATTTTAGAGGAAGAAGCTAACCCTAATAGCCACGTGCTACCTCTCCTCTAGCTCGCAGTTTTCTTCCTCTAGATCGGTGTTTTCAGCGGTGCTTAGGCGAAGCCCTGCTGGAATAGCTCCACCACCATCGCCGCAATTCCATCGCGCTGCCGGGAGAACTCATCTACCCTCTCCGCTCCCTCTTGTTGGATCAAGAAGGCGGAGATCGTCATCGAGTTGGTTACGTGTGCTGAACGCGGAGGTGTCGGTCCGTTCGGCACTAGATCGGAAGGACTATGATCAAGATCGCGAGACGGATCATGATGAGATCGCGGCGACGAATCGTGATGAGTTCGCGAGGACAGATCGTGATTGGATCGCGGGACGAATCGTGATGAGATCGCAGGATGCGTTTGCGATTTTGGATCGCGAAGACGTTCGACTACACCAACCGCGTTTCTTAACGCTTCCCGCTTAGCGATCTACAAGGTATGTAGATCCACTATCCCTCTCGTAGGTGCTCATCACCATGGATAGAGATCTTGCATGTACGTAGGAAATTTTTTGTTTCCCATGCAACGTTCCCCAACATTGGGAGTCCAAGTTTTGTAATCTATATAAACAACACTCTGAAGGCCCCAATCAATACAACTATTATTCTCCAATTATCTGGATGTGCAAGAGACCTTAGCCTGATGATGCACTAGTGCCATAGGTATGACTTGGTGTATGTTCTTCAAATGCATTCATCGAGTGTTCATTAAGAGAAGTTTCTGAATGAATCCTGAAGAAAAAGTTTTGATAAATTTCTTCCAACATAATACTTTTGAAGCAGCTGCTTCGTCGAGAGTGTTGTGAGTACTCATGGTGCCATAACTGACTCTTTATGAGTGGCATATGTCTCTTTTAGTCCACACTACATTGCAAGACCTTGTCAAGATTCAAATGAGAGCTATTTCTGGCCTATTTGGATCTATTTTTTAATTAATTTTTTGCTAAACATCTCCTGATGAAATGCATTGGGTTTAGGTAATATGCAAGAGAACTTAGGTAAGCTGACACACTAGTTTTATAGTAGAACAAGGTGAATAATCTTGACAGGGGACTGCTCATCATGAGCATTTTGAGTACTCGTGGAGTCAAAACCAACTCTGTGTCAGTGAGATATCTTTATTTTAGTTAAGAATGTGAAAACTAATTCGGAATGTAATTTACAGACTAGTGTTTGTCTAGCTGGATCAGATTTTCCAGTTCTTTTTCCTAAAGATCTTTAGATGTAAGTTACAGACTGCCATCCAAACCGGTTGAATATATCCCACGGTACCATCTCCCATCGGACACACCCAGTAACCAAAGGCTCCCTGGTCTCCGCAGGAGTGGAGTAACGACCACGTACAAGATCAACGCCAACGCCTTGTGTAGTACCTGCAAGAAATGTATATGTGGTGTCCTATTAAAAACCAAATCATTCCTGCAGTTTCATATAGCCCATAGTAGTGCACAAACTCCTATGCGAATGTGTCGAGCAATATTAGTGTCAACTCCATTTATCCATGAGCCAAATAGTGTATCAATACTATCCAGAGGGGCAATATTAAAGGTTACTCGAACAGTTTGCCATAATAGTTTTTGCTAGCGGCCCAGTGGAGAAAAAAAGGTGTTTGATGGTTTCCTGATGACTACAAAAGAAACATCTTGTATTGCCTGGCCAATTGCGCTTAACTAAATTGTCCTTAGTGAGAATCACCTTCTTGTGAACAACCACATGAAGACTTTGATTCTCAAAGGAACCTTGACCTTCCAAACGTGTTTGGACTTGGATATCTCCGTCGTGTCAATTAGGTCAAGGTACATGGATTTGACTATAAATATTCCTGAATTTGTGAGCTTCCACATAATCGTATCAGGCTCATCCGATAGTTTGTACCTTCATAAGGCGTCTGACTAAGTTCAACCACTCTGCCCAACGATGTCCTATCAGAGTTCGCCGAAACTGGAATGTTGAGTGGGATAGACTGAAATATTGTGGCAACATACACATCTTTGCATTGCACAATATTATATAGGGCAGGATATTGTAAAGCCAAGGGCGTCTCCTCAGCCATGTATCCTCCCCAAAACCTCGTAGCACCTCCATTCCCAATTATTAACCGAGTTCTATGGAAGAATTGAGCCTTGACCTTCATCAAGCCCTTCCAGAAAGGAGAGTCAGTCGGTCGAACCGTAACTCAGGCTAATGTTTTATAATGGAGATATTTATTGCGTAAAATCTGTGCCCCACATTCCTTTCGTCTCCATTGATAATCTGTATAGCCATTTACTAAGAAGACATCTATTCTTAACCTCTAAGTTTTCAATCCCCAAACCTCCCTGGTCTCTAGGTCTACAAATTATGTCCCATTTAGTAAGTCTATACTTTTTCTTTACTTCCTCACGCTACCAAGAAGAACCTAGGTCGATAAAAGTCTAGTCTTTGATGTACCCCTACTGGTATCTCAAAGAAAGAAAGGAGAAACATGGGCATACTCGTAAGCACCGAGTTAATCAATATAAGTCTTCCTCCATAAGATAGAAGCTTCCCTTTCCAGAAGCTTAGCTTCTTCTCAAAACGATCCTCTATGCACTTCCACTCTTGGTTCGATAACTTTCGATGATGAATTGGTATTCCCATGTAACTAAATAGCAGCTACCCAACTCACAACCGAATAACTGTTTATAATCGTCATGTGCTTCTTTGGCTCTTCCAAAGCAAAACAGTTCACTCTTGTGGAAGTTGACTTTATCCTCGATAACTGTTCAAACAAGCAGAGGATAAGTTTCATGTTTCTTGCTTTCGATATGTCATGCTCATAAAGAGGATAGTGTCATCAGCATATTGTAGAATGGACACACCATCATCCACTAGATGTGGCACTAACCCACCCCACCAGGACTTCCTGTTTCGCCCTACCTATTAGTATTGCAAGCATATCCGCAACGACATTGAATAGGATTGGGGACATTGGATCACCCTGCCGGAGAACCTTATGAGTTTGGAAAATGACCGATGTCATCATTAACTTTAATTCCAACACTCCCTTGTTGTACAAAGGATTAAACTTGCTTCCTCCATAGCTCGTCAAAACCTTTCATAAGCAATGCTTGTTGGTAGGAATGGCCATTTAACTTTATCACATGCTTTCTCGAAATCCACTTTGAAGATAACCCTGTCTAGTTTCTTCAAATGAATTTCATGTAGGGTCTCATGGAGTACAACCACACCCTCTAAAATGTTTCTAACAAGCATAAATGCCGACTCGACTAGGTTGCACCACTGCATGTGCAATCTGCGTCAGTCTATTAGTCCCAACCTTGGTAAGAAAATTGAATGACACAGAGTAGACATAGCAGTCTGAACTGTTCAATACGCACCGCCCCTTCCTTTTTTGGCAACAACGTAATTGTCCCAAAATTTAGGTGGTACAACTGCAAGTGCCCATTGAACAGGTCCTGAAACATTGGTATTAAGTCTCCTTTAATGATATGCCATCATCGCTTATAAAATTCAGCCGGGAACCCATCTGGCCCTGGTGCCTTATTGTTTTTCATCTACGATATTGCATCAAACACATCTTTCTCCGTGAGTGGTTGCAGTTAATATCTCATTCTCATCCCTCCCGAGTTGAGGTATATCACTAACCAAGTGCTCATCCATAGACACAGTAGTACCCATCAGGAGCACCGAAAAGTTTCTTATAATATTCCGAGATGTACAACTTTAGGTTCTCATGCTCAATGATAGTACCCTCATCCTGCTCGAGTTGATGAATTTTCTTCTTTTCTATGTTTTTCCATTAGCAATCAAATGAAAGAATTGTGTGCTATCATCTCCTTCAATCACCTGGCGCACTTTTGCTCTAAGTGCCCATTTCAACTCCTCTTCTCTGAGAAGTTGTTTGAGATTTCGTTCTGCCTCCGCTTTGGATGCCCTCTCATGAGCATCCAACAGCACGAATTCAGCTTTAATGTCGATCTCATTAATGAAGTCAATAAGGTTTTGTTTCTTGAGCTTATAGACGCCCTTCTCATGCTTCGCCCAACCCCAAAGATACTGTCTCAAGTGTCTAATTTTATTTTGCCATCTATCGACATTAGATCGTCCCCCTATAGCCTTATTCCATTCTCTTGCTACAAGGTCAATGAATCCTTCTCTTTCAAACCAAGCCACCTCAAAGGAAAGCATTCTTATTATCCACATGGGTTGCCTCCCCCCGACCAACAACAATGGGGTATGGTCTGATATAATCCTAGGCAGCGCTCATACTGTCAACCCGTGGGAATTTCTGCTCCCATTCCAAACTGGTCAGTACCCGATCCAATTCTCATACGTTGGATTCTGGTAACGTATTAACCCACGTGAACTTTCTGCCTGTGAAATTCAATCTCCTCGTAAATCTAGGGCTTCCGATGATTGTATTTAAACTAAATGACCATTCTGCCATCAAAGTTATCATTATTTTCTCACCCTTCACCTAATAATATTGAAGTCCCCTCCCACTAGATGGGTAATCTCTCATTTCTGCAAACCCGAACAAAGGTCCGGCAAAAGTCCATCTGAATTCTGGTTGGGCCGCACCATACACCGCCACGAGTGCCCATTGGAAACCCACCTTCCTTGAAGCGTACTCTGAATTTGACGGAGAAATCCCCCAACACTACATTTCCGACCTTCTAGCGTCTCACACCTCACCCCAAGTAAGATCCCTCCAGACCCTCCTCTTGGGGGCCAAACAGTGTCAATCGAAAGTCAATTCCACCAGATATGGTGTTTAGGAACTGAGAGGTAAAGTTTGTCCCTCCCAGTTTCCATTAAAGCAAATAAAATCGAGCCTGTGCTCAATAGTTGCTTCTGCTAGGATCTCCTTTTAGCCAAGTCACCAAGACCTCTGCTATTCCAGAATATTCCTTTCATCATTCATCATGGAATTCTTTCAGGTCTTAAATCAGGCACTCCGACGTACTGCCGACACCGGATATACTTTCATTTTCCAAGATTGTTTTGGTTCCTCATCATCAGCAACATGGTCCACATAACCGGTTTCGAGGTGCGAACTTTCTTTCATTGCGCTGGGTTTGGCATGTCCCATATTACCACAAGTATCCTCTTCCTCATAAATAGGGATGATAGCACAAGATCCTCACATAGACGTTGTTGGAAATATGCCCTAGAGGCAATAAATAAAGTGTTTTATTATTAATTCCTCGTTCATGATAATCGTTTATTATCCATGCTATAATTGTATTGATTGGAAACACATTACATGTGTGGGCAAATAGACAACACTTTTCCCTAGTATGCCTCTAGTGAACTAGCTGTTGGTCAAAGATGGTCAAGGTTTCCTAGCCATTGACATGTGATGTCATTTGATAACGGGATCACTCATTAGGAGAATGATGTGATGGACAAGACCCAAACTACAAACGTAGCATATGATCGTGTCAGTTTATTACTACTGTTTTTCTGCATGTCAATTATATGTTTCTACGACCATGAGATTCATGCAACTCACGGACACCGGAAAGAGTGCCTTGTGTGTATCAAACATCGCACGTAACTGGGTGACTATAAAGGTGCTCTATAGGTATATCCAAGGGTGTCTGTTGGGTTGGCATGGATCAAAAACTCGGATTTGTTACTCCGTGTGACGGAGAGGTATATCAGGGCCCACTCGATAATAAAACATCACAATAAGCCTCGCAAGCAATGTGACTAAGTGTTAGTCAAGGGATCTTGTATACAGAACGAGTAAAGAGGACTTGCCAGTAACGAGGTGAACTAGGTATGGAGATACCGACGATCGAATCTTGGGCAAGTAACATACCGAAGAACAAAGGGAGCATCATACGGGATTAACTGAATCCTTGAAATAGAGGTTCGACCGATAAGATCTTCATAGAATATGTAGGAACCGATATGGACATCCAGGTCCCGCTATTGGTTTATTGACCGTATAGGTGTCTCGGTCATGTCTACATAGTTCTCGAACCCGCAGGGTCTGTACACTTAAGGTTGGTGACGTTTTGATAGTATAGAGTTATGTATGTGGTGAACAAAGGTTGTTCAGAGTGCCAGATGAGATCCCGGATGTCACGAGGAGATCCGAAATGGTCAGGAGGTAAAGATGATATATAGGAAGTCCTATTTTGGTCACCGGAAAAGTTCCGGGCTCATCGGTAGTGTACCGGGAAGTGCCGGTAGTGTACCGGGAGACCATCGGGAGGGGTATTTCGACCCAAGAGGCTACATGGGCTGTGGGAGAGTGAATCACCAGCCCTTAGTGGGGCGGTGGAAGTCCCACACAAGGCCCATGCGGCTGGGAGAGAAACCCAAAGAGAAAAGGTGGAAAAAAAGGCAAAATAGGGAGGAATCCTAGTCCTACTAGGATTGGAGGAGGAGTCCTCCTCTCCTCCTTCATTCGGTTCAAACCAAGGGCTGGTACCTTGAGGTCCAAGCCCCCTCCTCCTCTCTTCCTCCTATTATATAGTGGAGGTTTTAGGGGTTTTGGCACTAGATTTTCACGCACGTGCTACCCGTTCCTCTAGTGCATAGTTTCTTCTCTAGATCGGTTTTCTGCAGTGCTTAGGTGAAGCCCTACCAGAATTGCTCCACCACCATCGCCGCGGCGCCGTTCATGCTGCTAGAGAACTCGTCTACCTCTCTGCTCCCTCTTGCTGGATCAAGAAGGCGGAGATCGTCACCAAGCTGTATGTGTGCTGAACGCGGGAGGTGCCGTCCGTTCGGTGCTCGATCGGGACGGATCGTGATTGGATCGCGGGACGCTCGGCGATTTGGATCGCGAAGACGTTCGACTACAGCAACCGCATTTCTTAACGCTTTCCTGCTTAGCGATCTACAAGGGTATGTATATTCCACTCTCCCTCGTCGTAGATGCTCATCCCCATGATAGGTCTTGCGTGAACGTAGGAAATTTTTTTGTTTCCCATGCGACGTTCCCCAACAAGACGTTCTATAGCTCCCATCCCCAGTTCATTAATCTCATCATCATTCATCGGTTTTAACAGCGGCAACATACGCAACATAGTCATAGCTCTCTCGGCTCCCTCTAAGTCAAGAAGGTTATTAATGGATGTGGAAACTTCCTTAGATTACTACCCATAGACACACCTGATATGTTTGCATTCGAATAATTTCATCCTCTAAAAATGCCAAAATTGAATGACTCGTGTTTACGGCCATACCTGTCTGGTCTGAATGTCCCGAAGCTTGGCCAGCTCTCATGGCACGACCCATCATCAGGTCAACTGCATCCGACTGCTCCTGTAGCCTATGGCTCATCCGCCACTCCACGGTCGCCGGGTCTGGAATGCTGTCAAACGCGACCACCTCCTCGATGGATAGCATCAGCAGAGAGGGGCCACCTGCCCCCTGCCCGCTGTGGCATCCGGTCCACTAGCTGGAACCTAATGAACTCCGGAGGCCAAATCGTCGCCCCGGCAAGGCGGGCTAGCAGCAGCCCAAAGACCTCCTGTCTCCGATGCCACCATGCTACCAGCCGACCTGCCTGCACCGGCCGGGATGCTTGTGGTCGGGACCTCCTACTAGCCCCAACGTGTGGCCATGATGCCGCCCGGACTTCCCGGGGTACGTCCTGACACCGGCGGGGAGGCACAGTGGGCCAGGACAACAGCAGCCATCGGGCTACCTGCCAGACCCGATGCGTCACCATCTGCAGCCTCGCCCATCTCTGCCGACGCGGGATGACCTCCTGTCGCCGGGTCACAATCTCCAAGGACGTCATCGCACCAAAAGTGGCTGAAGAAATGCCTTCCGCCACAAGTCCATCCACGCCCACCATCCCCTGCCTGATCGGGGAGGCGGCAGGTAAACAAACAGAGCCTCTAGTCATGGCTTCCCCTCTCCATGGAGAAGTCTGAGTGACCTGCGGTGACATAGGCGGTGACAACGGAGGAATTTGATGTTCCTACGGGTCCTCACACTCCACTCTAACTCCCCAAAGTTTACTCGGTGACGAAGAGGATCCGAACGATCCAAACTGCAGCTGCTATGAGGAAGAAGAATTAATAACCCGCTCGCTGCTAGTATTAGACTCAGTAGTTCTGGCTAGAGGAGCAACCCCTTTATCAGTCTCCTGACATGTAGGAACATCAGGTGTTGGATGTCCATCTCTGTCCTTCCCCTCGTCCGTGTCCATATCTACATGCTTTGCTAAGTCCTGGAACTCGGCATTTTCCTCTATCTCAATATCCAACATATAGCTTTTGCCATCATACGTCCATCGCACCGTGTTCGGTATGTGCTCAATGCTAATGACACTGACGAAAAGGTGAGCCACCCCATTAGATCGGGTAAAAGACATATCAACCATCTCTGTCTTACCAATGAGCGACCCAAGACTCCAAGTCACTCTAACATCATCAAGAGTTGTCTGAGGGGCACCGGTGATCTGTACCCAAAGCTAGGGTAATGGAGTCCCTTCCGGTTCTTGTCGTGCCCATGGTTCAAATTTAAGTACACAAGTGCTATTCGGAACCTTACTCATCCCGAATGTCAGGAGTCTACCTAGATCCTCCTTGGTAGGAAAATCCACTCTAAACACCTGATCCTCTAGAGTCACCAGATGCCCCTGAAAGGTCCTAGGCACTAACTCTCGAAGTCGCTGCAGTAATTGATCAGTGGTCATTCTCCCACGAGCCACACGCACAACCCCAGTCCTGGAGCTCTCTAAAATAGGTACAGTATAAGACGAGCATGGGGACTCAAAAACATCAGCTCTGAATAGTAGACTCCATATATAGTAACCACATGTTTTGGTCCCAAGAGAAACGGGCACTCCCCCGTGTCATGCTTTGGTGTCTGATAAAGGTCACAAAGCTCCACCATACACTCTGCTGCGAAGTGTCCCGGGCCTCCGCACCAGTAACATGACATCTTCTCCTTCTTACGAGCCCACTTAGTCAATTTTGTTGGGGAACGTTGCATGGGAAACAAAAAAATTCCTACGCACACGCAAGATCTATCCATGGTGATGAGCATCTACGAGAGGGAGAGTGGATCTACATACCCTTGTAGATCGCTAAGTGGGAAGCGTTAAGAAACGCGGTTGGTATAGTCGAACGTCTTCGCGATCCAAATCGCTGAGCATCCCGTGATCTCATCATGATCCGTCCCACGATCCAATCATGATCCGTCCTGCGAACTCATCACGATCCGTCCTGTGATCTCATCATGATCCGTCTCACGATCTTGATCACGGTCCTTCCGATCTAGCGCAGAACGAACGACACCTCCGTGTTCAACACACGTATAGCTCGATGACGATCTCAGACTTCTTGATCCAGCAAGAGGGAGCGGATAGGTAGATGAGTTCTCCGGCAGCGCGACGACGTTGCGGCGATGGTGGTGGAGCTATTCCAGCAGGGCTTCGCCTAAGCACCACTAAAACCGATCTAGAGGAGAAACTGCGATCTAGAGCAGAGGTAGCACGTGGCTATTAGGGTTAGCTTTTTCCTCTAAATCCTCTAGTATATATAGGAGGGAGGGAGGGGAGGAGGCAGCCTCAAACCCTCAAGGTTTTGTCGAAATTGGAGGTGGAGGAGTCCTACTCCAATCCTATTAGGAGTAGGATTCCTCCTTTCCACTTGGAAACTCTTTCCACCTCTCCACCTTTGGATTTTTTCCTTCTCAAACCACTCTAGCCGCATGGGCCCTTAGAGGAGGCTTCAGCCAGCCCACCAGGGGCTGGTTTAACTCCTCCCACAGCCCATGTAGCCTCTTGGGTCGAAATACCTCTCCCGATGGTCCCCGATACACTACCGGCACTCCCGGTACACTACCGATGAGCCCGAAACTTTTCTGGCGACCAAAACAGGACTTCCTATATATCAATCTTTACCTCCGGACCATTCCGGAGCTCCTCGTGATGTATGCGTTCTCATCTGGGACTCTGAACAACCTTCAGTCACCACCATACATAACTCTATACTACCGAAACGTCACCGAACCTTAAGTGTGCAGACCCTGCGGTTCGAGAAGTATGTAGACATGACCGAGACACCTCTATGGTCAATAAGCAATAGCGGGACCTAGATGCCCATATTGGTTCCTACATATTCTACGAAGATCTTTATCGGTCGAACCTCTGTGTCAAGGATTCAGTTAATCCCATATGATGTTCCCTTTGTTCTTCGGTATGTTACTTGCCCGAGATTCGATCGTCGGTATCTCCATACCTAGTTCAACCTTGTTAATGGAAAGTCTCTTTACTCGTTCCATAATACAAGATCCCATGACTAACACTTAGTCACATTGCTTGCAAGGCTTATTGTGATGTTGTATTACCGAGTGGGCCCTGAGATACCACTCCGTCACACGGAGTAACAAATCCCAGTCTTAATCCATGCCAACCCAATAGATACCCTCGAAGATACCTGTAGAGCACCTTTATAGTCACCCAGTTACGTTGAGACGTTTGATACACACAAGGTACTCCTCTAGTGTTAGTGAATTGCATGATCTCATGGACATAGGAACAAATACTTGACATGCAGAAAACAGTAGCAATAAACTGACACGATCATATGCTACGTTTGTAGTTTGGGTCTTGTCCATCACGTCATTCTCCTAATGACGTGATCCCGTTATCAAATGACATATCATGTCCATGACTAGGAAACCATAGCCATCTTTGATCAACGAGCTAGTCTATTAGAGGCATACTAGGGACATGTTGTTGTCTATGTATCCACACATGTATCTGAGTTTCCGATCAACACAATTATAGCATGGATAATAAACGATTATCATGAACAAGGAAATATTATAATAACCAATTTATTATTGCCTCAAGGGCATATTTCCAATAGTATCCCACTTGCACTAGAGTCAATAATCTAGTTCACATCACCATGTGATTCGCATTGTTATGAATCTAACACCCAATGAGTTTTGGGGCTCGATCATGCTTTGCATGTGAGAGAGGTCTTATAGTCAACGGGTCTACAACATTTAGATCCGTGTGTACTTTGCAAATCTCTATGTCAAACTGTAAACACTGCTACTCCATTCCACTTGGTACTATTCCAAATGGCTGCTCCACTATACATATCCAGATTGCTACTCCGAGTCATCCAAATTGGTGTTAAAGTTTGCATCGACGTAACTCTTTACGATGAACTCTTTATCACCTCCATAATCGAGAAACATCTCCTTAGTCCTATGGTTACTAAGGATAATTTTGACCGCTGTCCAGTGATCCACTCCTGGATCACTCTTGTACCCCTTGATAGACTCATGGCAAGACACACACCAGGTGCGGTACACAACATGGCATAATATAGAACCTATGGCTAAGCCATAGGAGACGACATTCGTCCTTTCTCTTTCTTCTTTCGTGGTCGAGCTTTGAGTCTTACTCAACTTCACACCTTACAAATAAGACAAGAACTCTTTCTCTGACTGATCCATTTTGAACTCTTTCAAAAACTTGTCAAGGTATGTACTCATTGAAAGTCTCCACTAGTAGAATGTCGATCAGTAGTCCCGGTCGGTATGTGTCTTTAGTACCGGTTCCCCGACCGGTACTAAAGGGTCGGGACTAAAGGTCCAGACCTTTAGTACCGATTGGACCACGGACCGGTACTAAAGGTCCACCACGTGGCTGCCTGCGTGGGCTGGTGGTGGAGGACCTTTAGTACCGGTTGGTGATACCAACCGGTACTAAATGTTCTGTTTTTTTGGTTTAGATTTTAATTAGGTTTAGTTTTCCTCTCTATTTATTGTGTTTCCCATTCATTTCAAATTTATTTTATGGTGCTACATACTGTAAACATTCCTGATCCTCACTACTTGAGCATTTAATCTCTAATCTCCAATCAGCACTCATTCCAAATCATCTAATTTCTCGGTCGGTATGTGCCTTTAGTACCAGTTCCCCAACCGGTACTAAAGGATCGGGACTAAAGGTCCAGACCTTTAGTACCGATTGGACCATGGACCGGTACTAAAGGTCCACCACGTGGCTGCCTGCGTGGGCTGGTGGTGGAGGACCTTTAGTACCGGTTGGTGATACCAACCAGTACTAAATGTTCTGTTCTTTTTTGTTTTAGATTTTAATTAGGTTTTAGTTTTCCTCTCTATTTATTGTGTTTTCCATTCATTTCAAATTTATTTTATGATGCTACATACTGTAAACATTCCTGATCCTCACTACTTCAGAATTTAATCTCTAATCTCTAATCAGCACTCATTCCAAATCATCTAACTTCCCGGCCGGTCACCCGTCCTCTCACTACTCCACCCAGCCCAGCACGCTTAACTTTTAGGTTCTATCATCCCTAGTTTCCAAGTCTGCACTTGTTGTTATCCTGACAATAATAAGCTATCAATCCTATTAACCCTTAGGTCTTGATGTCACACGATTTAATTTTTTGAACTCCAAACAATTATTAAAATAAACAACAATAAATGATTAATAATAATATTTAATTTCAATGAAAATAAAATAAGTAATAATATTATTTTATTCATTTTTTGCCATTTATTCATTTAATATGGCATAATTAATATCTTTAAATCCATAAATCGGACGAAAACTCATCTATTACAAAAGGGATTTCATTTATTTTATGAGGATTTCGGACGAAAACTCATCTATTACAAATGGGATTTCATTTTTAATAACTTATTTTAACTCCATACTTTTGGTGTGTTCAATATGCACCATTCAAAGGCACATCATCAATTTTCAACCATTTCTGACTTCATTTGATATTTTTCATGCATTTAATGATTTATTTTGAGCTAAACGACCCTAAATTTGAAAAGCAGTACAAATGAACTCTGAAAAGGTTGTAACTTGGCATGACATCATAATTTCACCCACATAGCAACTTGTAAAGAGTTGAGAGAGTTACGGCAAAAACTGGATGCACTTCGTGTACAAATTGGACCATCTCTTTCGAAGTATGAGGGTTTCGGACGAAAACTCATTTATTACAAGGGGATTTCATTTTTAATAACTTATTTTAACTCCATAATTTTGTATGTGTTCAATATGCACCATTAAAAGGCACATCATCAATTTTCAACCATTTCTGACTTCATTTGATATTTTTCATGCATTTAATGATTTATTTTGAGCTAAATGACCCTGAATTTGAAAAGCAGTACAAATGAACTCTGAAAAGGTTGTAACTTGGCATGACATCATAATTTCACCCACATAGCAACTTGTAAAGAGTTGAGAGGGTTACGGGAAAAACTGGATGCACTTCGTGTACAAATTGGACAATCTCTTTCGAAGTATGAGAGTTTCGCACGAAAACTCATCTATTACAAAAGGGATTTCATTTTTAATAACTTATTTTAACTCCATACTTTTTGTGTGTTCAATATGCACCCTTCAAAGGCACATCATAAATTTTCAACCATTTCTGACTTCATTTGATATTTTTCATGCATTTAATGATTTTTTGAGCTAAATGACCCTGAATTTGAAAAGCAGTACAAATGAACTCTGAAAATGTTGTAACTTGGCATGACATCATAATTTCACCCACATAGCAACTTGTAAAGAGTTGAGAGGGTTACGGGAAAAACTAGATGCACTTCGTGTACAAATTGGACAATCTCTTTCGAAGTATGAGGGTTTCGCACGAAAACTCATCTATCACAAAAGGGATTTCATTTTCAATAACTTATTTTAACTCCATACTTTTTGTGTGTTCAATATGCACCCTTCAAAGGCACATCATAAATTTTCAACCATTTCTGACTTCATTTGATATTTTTCATGCATTTAATGATTTATTTTGAGCTAAATGACCCTGAATTTGAAAAGCAGTACAAATGAACTCTGAAAATGTTGTAACTTGGCATGACATCATAATTTCACCCACATAGCAACTTGTAAAGAGTTGAGAGTGTTACGAAAAAAACTGGATGCACTTCGTGTACAAATTGGACAATCTCTTTCGAAGTATGAGGGTTTCAGACGAAAACTCATCTATTACAAAAGGATTTCATTTTTAATAACTTATTTTAACTCCATACTTTTTGTGTGTTCAATATGCACCATTCAAAGGCACATCATTAATTTTCAACCATTTCTGACTTCATTTGATATTAGCAAAAAGAATTTTTTGTGTGAAACTTTAATAGCAAACTAAAATAAAAAAATTTGTTTTTGATTTAAACAACCATTTAAAGTAACCTAAAAATTACCAAATTGAATATAATGTTAAAATGAAGTAATACTAAATAGCAGGAAAAGTAGTAAATAAATAACATAAAAAATAGCAAAAGTGAAAATAGATGTCCTTATACATGAAATTCAACCTAAATTCAAAGTGCTAGTTAGGCACCTAACTAACACTTTGAATTTAGGTTGACTTTCAGTGTAAAGGCATCTATTTTCACTATGAGCGGAGCTCGACATGTCAAGCACATCGGGGCTTATAAACAGGTGTGATCTTGCCTCGACTAGCGATGTGGGACTAAACATTTGACACCTGCTGCGTGGAAGTCTTTAGTACCGGCTGGTGACACCAGCCGGTACTAAAGGTTGCCCTTTAGTACCGGTTGGTGTCACTAGCCGGTACTAAAGGTGCACGCGGGGCCCAAGTCTGACCAAAAGCCTGCCACGCCCCTTTAGTACCGGCTCGTGACACGAACCGGTACTAAAGATTGCTCACAAGCCGGTACTAAAGGTTGCCCTACTCCTAGCCGTTGGAGCCGGCATGAACCGGGACTAATACCGTCTTTAGTACCGGATCATAACTAGACCGTGACTAATGCTTGGGACGAAAAGTCTGTTTTCTACTACTGCTCATCAAACATCTTGATCTATCTCTATAGATCTTGATTCTCAACAAGTAGGTAGCTTTATCCAGGTCCTCCTTTGAAAAACTCCTTTCAAACAACCCTTTATGCTTTCTAGAAATTCTACATCATTTCCGATTAACAATATGTCAACCACATATGCTTATCAGAAACTCTATAGTGCTCCCACTCACTTTATTGTAAATACAAGTTTCTCATAAACTTTGTATAGACTCAAAAACTTTGATCACCTCATCAAAGTGTATATTCCAACTCCGAGATGCTTGCTTCAGTCCATAGAAGGATCACTGAAGCTTGCTCGCCTTTTAGCATCCTTAGGACTAACAAAACCTTCTGGTTGTATCACATCCAACCTTTCCTCAAGTAAACCGTTAAGAAATGATGTTTTGACATCCATCTGCCAGATTTCATAATTGAAAAATGCAGCAACTGCTAACATAATTCCAACAAACTTTAGCATCGCTACGAGTGAGAAAGTCTCATCATAGTCAACTCCTTGAACTTGCCAGAAACTTCTTTGCGACAAGTCGAGCTTTATAAATGGTGACATTCACCATCAGCGTCTGTTTTCATTTTAAAGATCCATTTGTACTTAATGACCTGCCGTCCAATGAGCAAGTCCACCAAAGTCTATACTTGGTTTTCATACATGGATCCTTTCTCGGATTTCATGGTCTCTAACCATTTGTCAGATTCCGGGCCCATCATCGCTTCTCCATAGCTTGTAGGTTCATCGTTATCCAACAACATGACCTCTAAGACAGGGTTGTCGTACCACTCAGGAGCAATACACGTCCTTGTCGACCTACGAGGTTTGATAGTAACTTGATACGAAGCTTCATGATCATCATCATTAACTTCCTCTTCAACTAACGTAGGCTTCACAGAAACATCTTCCTGCGCTGCGCTACTCTCTCGTTGAAACAAAGCTTCAATAACCTCATCAAGTTCTATCTTCCTCCCACTCAATTCTTTCGAGAGAAACTTTTTCTCGAGAAAGGACCCAGTTTTAGCAACAACATTTTATGCTTGGATCTAAGATAGAAGGTTCACCCAACTATTCTTAGGGTATTCTATGAAGATGCATTTGTCCGCTTTGGGTTCGAGCTCATTAGGAGAAAACATTTTCCACACAAGCGTCGCAGCCCCAAACATTAATAAAATGACAACTTAGGTTTCTATCAAACCCTAATTCACACGGTGTCATCCCAACGGATTTAGATGGTGCCCTATTTAAAGTGAATGTAGTTGTCTCTAATGCATAACCCCAAAATTATAGTAGCAAAACGATAAGAGACATCATAGCATGCACCATATCCAATAGAGTACGACTATGACATTCGGACACACCATCACACTATGGTGTTCCAGGTTGCGTGAGTTGTGAAAGAACTTTCACATTGTCTAAAGTTGTATGCCAAACTCGTAACTCAGATATTCACCTCCATGATCATATCGCAGACATTTTTATCTTCTTGTCACGATGATCTAAACTTCACTATAAT
>JAAAWK010000098.1:0-58720 GCA_022496015.1 Hordeum marinum
TTTACGAGGAAACTAAGCTAACTATATGTCATTTTAGAGCTAACTTTGGTAAAAACAGGTCATTTGCTAGCTAATATGCTATATTGCCATTTTGGAGCTAACTAAGCTAAGTATAGGGCATTTAATAGCTAAGTTAGGTACAATAGGTCATTTTTGAGCTAGGTAATCTTATTATGTCATTTAGGAGAGAACTAAGCGAAGTATGGGCATTTTAGATAAAAGACCATTTTGGAGCTACTCTAGCTTACTATGTCATTTAGGAGGAATCTAAGCTAAGTATAGCCATTGAGACTAAATAACCCATTTTGGAGCTATTTTCGCTACTATGTCATTTAGGAGGAAACTAAGCTAAGTGTACGACATTTTTTAAAAAATTGGCCATTTTGGAACTATTTTAGCTTATCTTGTCATTTAGGAGGAAGATAAGCTAACTATATGTTATTTTAGAGCTAACTTTGGTAAAAACAGGTCATTTAGGAGCAAACCATGCTTATTATGCCATTTTAGCTAACTAATCTAGGTATAGGGCATTTAATAGGGAAGGTAAGATAGGTACAATAGGTTATTTGGAGCTAGGTAAGCTTATTATGTCATTTAGGAGAGAACTAAGCTAAGTATAGGGTATTTTGATAAAATAGGCCATTTTGGAGCTAATTTAGCTTACTATCTCATTTTGGAGCTAACTAAGGTTACCAATAGGTCATTTTTCATAAAATAGGCCGTTTTGGAGCTAATTTAGCTTACTATGTCATTTAGGAGGAAACTAAGCTAAGTATAGGACATTTGATAAAATAGGCCATTTTGGAGTTATTTTAGCTTACTATGTAATTTAGGAGGAAACTAAGCTAACTATATGTTATTCTGGAGCTAACTATACTAAATATGCCATTTTGGAGCTAGCTAAGGTAGTATAGGGCATTTTTGATAAAATGGGCCATTTGGAGCTAATATAGCTTACTATGTCATCTAGGAGGAAACTAAGCTAAGTATAGGACATTTTTGATAAAATAGGCCATTTTGGAGCTATAGCTTACTATGTCATTTAGGAGGAAACTATGCTAAGTATAGGACATTTTAGATTAAATAGCCCAGTTTGGAGCTATTTTCGCTTACTATGTCATTTAGGAGGAAACTAAGCTAAGTATAGGACATTTTTTATTAATTGGGACATTTTGGAGCTAATTTATCTTACTATGTCATTTACAAGGAAACTAAGCTAACTATATGTCATTTTAGAGCTAACTTTGGTAAAAGCAGGTCATTTAGGAGCTAACCATGTTTATTATGCCATTTTGGAGCTAACTAAGCTAAGAATACGGCATTTAATTGCTAAGTTAGGTACAATAGGTCATTTTGGAGCTATGTAATCTTATTATGTCATTTAGGAGAGAACTAAGCGAAGTATAGGGCATTTCAGATAAAATAGACCATTTTGGAGCTAGTCTAGCTTACTATGTCATTTAGGAGGAATCTAAGCTAAGTATAGGACATTTGAGAATAAATAACCCATTTTGGAGCTATTTTCGCTTACTATGTCATCTAGGAGGAAACTAAGCTAAGTATACGACATTTTTTAAAATAGGCCATTTTGGAACTATTTAGCTTATTATGTCATTTAGAAGGAAGCTAAGCTAACGCTATATTCATTTTAGAGCTAACTTTGGTAAAAACAGGTCATTTAGGAGCAAACCATGCTTATTATGCCATTTGTAGCTAACTAATCTAGGTACAATAGGTTATTTGGAGCTAGGTAAGCTTATTATGTCATTTAGGAGAGAACTACGCTAAGTATAGGGCATTTCAGATAAAATAGACCATTTTGGAGCTAGTCTAGCTTACTATTGTCATTTGGAGGAATCTAAGCTAAGTATAGACATTTGAGAATAAATAACCCATTTTGGAGCTATTTTCGCTTACTATGTCATCTAGGAGGAAACTAAGCTAAGTATACGACATTTTTTATAAAATAGGCCATTTGGAACTATTTTAGCTTATTATGTCATTTAGGAGGAAGCTAAGCTAACTATATGTCATTTTAGAGCTAACTTTGGTAAAATAGGTCATTTAGGATGCAAACCATGCTTATTATGCCATTTGTAGCTAACTAATCTAGGGTACAATAGGTTATTTTGGAGGTAGGTAAGCTTATTATGTCATTTAGGAGAGAACTAAGGTAACTATAGGCCATTTTTGATAAAATAGGCTGTTTTGGAGCTAATTTAGCTTACTATGTAATTTAGGAGCTAAATTAGCTCCAATAGGTCATTTAGGAGCTCACTTTGGTAAAAAACAGGTCATTTAGGAGGTAACAATATGCCATTTTGGGGCTAACTAAGCTAAGTATAGGACATTTTAATATAAACAGGCCATTTTGGAGGTATTTTAGATTATTATGTCATTTAGGAGGAAACTAAGCTAACTATATGTCATTTTAGACCTAACTTTGGTAAAAACAGGTCATTTAGGAGCTAACCATGTTTATTATGGCATTTTGGAGCTAACTAAGCTAAGTATAGGGCATTTAATAGCGAAGTTAGGTACAATAGGTCATTTTGGAGCTAGGTAATCTCATTATGCCATTTAGGAGAGAACTAAGCGAAGTATAGGGCATTTTAGATAAAATAGACCATTTTGGAGCTAGTCTAGCTTACTATGTCATTTAGGAGGAATCTATGCTAAGTATAGGCCATTTGAGACTAAATAACCCATTTTGGAGCTATTTTCGCTTACTATGTCATTTAGGAGGAAACTAAGCTAAGTATACGACATTTTTTATAAAATAGGCCATTTTGGAACTATTTTAGCTTATTATGTCATTTAGGAGGAAACTAAGCTAACTATATGTCATTTTAGAGCTAACTTTGGTAAAAACAGGTCATTTAGGACCAAACCATGCTTATTATGCCGTTTTCTAGCTAACTAATCTAGGTATAGGGCATTTAATAGCTAAGATAGGTACAATAGGTTATTTTGGAGCTAGGTAAGCTTATTATGTCATTTAGGAGAGAACTAAGCTAAGTATAGGGCATTTTTGATAAAATAGGCCATTTTGGAGCTAATTTAGCTTACTATGTCATTTTGGAGCTAACTAAGGTAACTATAGGCCATTTTTGATCAAATAGGCCGTTTTGGAGCTAATTTGGCTTACTATGTAATTTAGGAGCTAAATTAGCTCCAATAGGTCATTTAGGAGCTCACTTTGGTAAAAACAGGTCATTTAGGAGGTAACAATATGCCATTTTCGGGCTAACTACGCTAAGTATAGGACATTTTTAATAAACAGGCCATTTTGGAGATATTTTAGATTATTATGTCATTTAGGAGGAAACTAAGCTAACTATATGTCATTTTAGACCTAACTTTGGTAAAAACAGGTCATTTAGGAGCTAACCATGTTTATTATGCCATTTTGGAGCTAACTAAGCTAAGTATAGGGCATTTAATAGCTAAGTTAGGTACAATAGGTCATTTTGGAGCTAGGTAATCTTATTATGTCATTTAGGAGAGAACTAAGCGAAGTATAGGGCATTTTAGATAAAATAGACCATTTTGGAGCTAGTCTAGCTTACTATGTCATTTAGGAGGAATCTAAGCTAAGTATAGGCCATTTGAGACTAAATAACCCATTTAATAACCCATTTCGGAGCTATTTTCGCTAACTGTGTCATTTAGGAGGAAACTAAGCTAAGTATACGACATTTTTTAAAAAAATAGGCCATTTTGGAACTATTTTAGCTTATTATGTCATTTAGGAGGAAGATAAGCTAACTATATGTCACTTTAGAGCTAACTTTGGTAAAAACAGGTCATTTAGGAGCAAACCATGCTTATTATGCCATTTTGTAGCTAACTAATCTAGGTATAGGGCATTTAATAGGTAAGATAGGCACAATAGGTTATTTTGGAGCTAGGTAAGCTTATTATGCCATTTAGGAGAGAACTAAGCTAAGTATTGGGAATTTTTGATAAAATAGGCCATTTTGCATCTAATTTAGCTTACTATGTCATTTAGGAGGAAACTAAGCTAAGTATAGGACATTTTTGATAAAATAGGCCATTTTGGAGTTATTTTAGTTTACTATGTAATTTAGGAGGAAACTAAGCTAACTATATGTCATTCTAGAGCTAACTATACTAATTATGCCATTTTGGAGCTAACTAAGCTAAGTATAGGGCATTTTTGATAAATTGGGCCATTTTTGAGATAATTTAGCGTACTATGTCATTTCGGAGGAAACTAAGCTAATTATAGGACATTTTCGATAAAATAGGCCATTTTGGAGCTATTTAGCTTACTATGTCATTTAGGAGGAAAGTATGCTAAGTATAGGACATTTTCGATTAAATATCCCAGGTTGGAGCTATTTTCGCTTACTATGTCATTTAGGAGGAAACTAAGCTAAGTATAGGATATTTTTTATTAATTGGGACATTTTGGAGCTAATTTGGCTTACTATGTCATTTACGAGGAAACTAAGCTAACTATATGTCATTTTAGAGCTAACTTTGGTAAAAACAGGTCATTTGCTAGCTAACTATGCTTATTATGCCATTTTGGAGCTAACTAAGCTAAGTATAGGGCATTTAATAGCTAAGTTAGGTACAATAGGTCATTTTTGAGCTAGGTAATCTTATTATGTCATTTAGGAGAGAACTAAGCGAAGTATAGGGCATTTTAGATAAAATAGACCATTTTGGAGCTACTCTAGCTTACTATGTCATTTAGGAGGAATCTAAGCTAAGTATAAGCCATTTGAGACTAAATAACCCATTTTGGAGCTATTTTCGCTTACTATGTCATTTAGGAGGAAACTAAGCTAAGTGTACGACATTTTTTAAAAAATTGGCCATTTTGGAACTATTTTAGCTTATCTTGTCATTTAGGAGGAAGATAAGCTAACTATATGTTATTTTAGAGCTAACTTTGGTAAAAACAGGTCATTTAGGAGCAAACCATGCCTATTATGCCATTTTGTAGCTAACTAATCTAGGTATAGGGCATTTAATAGGTAAGATAGGTACAATAGGTTATTTTGGAGCTAGGTAAGCTTATTATGTCATTTAGGAGAGAACTAAGCTAAGTATAGGGTATTTT
The DNA here is from genome assembly GCA_022496015.1 of Hordeum marinum. Classification (NCBI taxonomy): domain Eukaryota; kingdom Viridiplantae; phylum Streptophyta; class Magnoliopsida; order Poales; family Poaceae; genus Hordeum; species Hordeum marinum. Next base: position 5,096 of record JAAAWK010000098.1, read on the forward strand.
TGATAAAATAGGCCATTTTGGAGCTAATTTAGCTTACTATCTCATTTTGGAGCTAACTAAGGTTACCATAGGTCATTTTTCATAAAATAGGCCGTTTTGGAGCTAATTTAGCTTACTATGTCATTTAGGAGGAAACTAAGCTAAGTATAGGACATTTTGATAAAATAGGCCATTTTGGAGTTATTTTAGCTTACTATGTAATTTAGGAGGAAACTAAGCTAACTATATGTTATTCTGGAGCTAACTATACTAAATATGCCATTTTGGAGCTAGCTAAGGTAAGTATAGGGCATTTTTGATAAAATGGGCCATTTTGGAGCTAATATAGCTTACTATGTCATCTAGGAGGAAACTAAGCTAAGTATAGGACATTTTTGATAAAATAGGCCATTTTGGAGCTATTTAGCTTACTATGTCATTTAGGAGGAAACTATGCTAAGTATAGGACATTTTAGATTAAATAGCCCAGTTTGGAGCTATTTTCGCTTACTATGTCATTTAGGAGGAAACTAAGCTAAGTATAGGACATTTTTTATTAATTGGGACATTTTGGAGCTAATTTATCTTACTATGTCATTTACAAGGAAACTAAGCTAACTATATGTCATTTTAGAGCTAACTTTGGTAAAAGCAGGTCATTTAGGAGCTAACCATGTTTATTATGCCATTTTGGAGCTAACTAAGCTAAGAATAGGGCATTTAATTGCTAAGTTAGGTACAATAGGTCATTTTGGAGCTAGGTAATCTTATTATGTCATTTAGGAGAGAACTAAGCGAAGTATAGGGCATTTCAGATAAAATAGACCATTTTGGAGCTAGTCTAGCTTACTATGTCATTTAGGAGGAATCTAAGCTAAGCATAGGACATTTGAGAATAAATAACCCATTTTGGAGCTATTTTCGCTTACTATGTCATCTAGGAGGAAACTAAGCTAAGTATACGACATTTTTTATAAAATAGGCCATTTTGGAACTATTTTAGCTTATTATGTCATTTAGGAGGAAGCTAAGCTAACTATATGTCATTTTAGAGCTAACTTTGGTAAAAACAGGTCATTTAGGAGCAAACCATGGTTATTATGCCATTTTGTAGCTAACTAATCTAGGTACAATAGGTTATTTTGGAGCTAGGTAAGCTTATTATGTCATTTAGGAGAGAACTACGCTAAGTATAGGGCATTTCTGATAAAATAGGAAATTCTGGAGCTAATTTAGCTTACTATGTCATTTAGGAGGAAACTAAGCTAAGTATAGGACTTTTGTGATAAAATAGGCCATTTTGGAGTTATTTTAGCTTACTATGTAATATAGGAGGAAACTAAGCTAACTATATGTCATTTTAGAGCTAACTTTGGTAAAAACAGGTCATTTAGGAGCTAACCATGTTTATTACGCCATTTTGGAGCTAACTAAGCTAAGTATAGGGCATTTAATAGCTAAGTTAGGTACAATAGGTCATTTTGGAGCTAGGTAATCTTATTATGTCATTTAGGAGAGAACTAAGGGAAGTATAGGGCATTTCTGATAAAATAGGCCATTTTGTTGCTAATTTAGCCTACTATGTCATTTAGGAGGAAACTAGCTAAGTATCGGACTTTTTTGATAAAATAGTCCATTTTGAGTTATTTAAGCTTACTATGTAATTTAGGAGGAGAACTAAGCTAACTATATGTCATTCTAGAGCTAACTATACTAATTATGCCATTTTGGAGCTAACTAAACTAAGTATAGGGAATTTTTGATAAAATGGGCCATTTTGGAGCTGATTTAGCTTACTATGTCCTTTAGGAGGAAACTAAGCTAAGTATAGGACAATTTTGATAAAATTGGCCATTTTGGAGCTAATTTAGCTTACTATGTCATTTAGGAGGAAACTAAGCTAAGTATAGGACATTTTTTATAAATTGGGACATTTTGGAGCTAATTTAGCTTACTATGTCATTTACAAGGAAACTAAGCTAACTATATGTCATTTTAGAGCTAACTTTGGTAAAAGCAGGTCATTTAGGAGCTAACCATGTCTATTATGCCATTTTGGAGCTAACTAAGCTAAGTATAGGGCATTTAATAGCTAAGTTAGGTACAATAGGTCAAATTGGAGCTAGGAAATCTTATTATATCATTTAGGAGAGAACTAAGCGAAGTATAGGGCATTTTAGATAAAATAGACCATTTTGGAGCTAGTCTAGCTTACTATGTCATTTAGGAGGAATCTAGACTAAGTATAGGACATTTGAGAATAAATAACACATTTTGGAGCTATTTTCGCTTACTATGTCATTCAGGTCGAAACTAAGCTAAGTATACGACATTTTTTATAAAATAGGCCATTTTGGAACTATTTTGGCTTATTATGTCATTTAGGAGGAAGCTAAGCTAACTATATGTCATTTTAGAGCTAACTTTGGTAAAAACAGGTCATTTAGGAGCAAACCATGCTTATTATGCCATTTTGTAGCTAAAGAATCTAGGTACAATAGGTTATTTTGGAGCTAGGTAAGCTTATTATGTCATTTAGGAGATAACTACGCTAAGTATAGGACATTTCTGATGAAATAGGCCATTTTGGAGCTAATTTAGCCTACTGTGTCATTTAGGAGGAAACTAAGCTAAGTATAGGACATTTTGATAAAATAGGCCATTTTGGAGTTATTTTAGCTTACTATGTAATTTAGGATTAAACTAAGCTAACTATATGTTATTCTGGAGCTAACTATACTAATTATGCCATTTTGGAGGTAGCTAAGGTAAGTATAGGGCATTTTTGATAAAATAGGCCATTTTGGAGCTAATTTAGCTTACTATGTCATCTAGGAGGAAACTAAGCTAAGTATAGGACATTTTTGATAAAATAGGCCATTTTGGAGCAATTTAGCTTACTATGTCATTTAGGAGGAAACTATGCTAAGTATAGGACATTTTAGATTAAATAGCCCAGTTTGGAGGGTATTTTCGCTTACTATGTCCTTTAGGAGGAAACTAAGCTAAGTATAGGACATTTTTTTTATACTTGGGACATTTTGGAGCTAATTATGTTACTATGTCATTTACAAGGAAACTAAGCCTAACTAATGTCATTTTAGAGCTAACTTTGGTAAAAGCAGGTCATTTAGGAGCTAACCATGTTTATTATGCCATTTTGGAAGCTAACTAAGCTAAGAATAGGGCATTTAATTGCTAAGTTAGGTACAATAGGTCATTTTGGAGCTAGGTAATCTTATTATGTCATTTAGGAGAGAACTAAGCGAAGTATATGGCATTTTAGATAAATCGACCATTTTGGAGCTAGTCTAGCTTACTATGTCATTTAGGAGGAATCTAAGCTAAGTATAGGTACATTTGAAATAAATAACCCATTTTGGAGCTATTTCGCTTACTATGTCATCTAGGAGGAAACTAAGCTAAGTATACGACATTTTTTTATAAAATAGGCCATTTTGGAACTATTTAGCTTATTATGTCATTTAGGAGGAAGCTAAGCTAACTATATGTCATTTTAGAGCTAACTTTGGTAAAAATAGGTCATTTAGGAGCAAACCATGCTTATTATGCCATTTTGTAGCTAACTAATCTAGGTCAATAGGTTATTTTGGAGCTAGGTAAGCTTATTATGTCATTTAGGAGAGAACTAAGGTAAGTATAGGGCATTTCTGATAAAATAGGCCATTCTGGAGCTAATTTAGCTTACTATGTCATTTAGGAGGAAACTAAGCTAAGTATAGGACTTTTTTGATAAAATAGGCCATTTTGGAGTTATTTTAGCTTACTATGCAATATAGGAGGAAACTAAGCGAACTATATGTCATTTTAGAGCTAACTTTGGTAAAAACAGGTCATTTAGGAGCTAACCATGTTTATTATGCCATTTTGGAGCTAACTAAGCTAAGTATAGGGCATTTAATAGCTAAGTTAGGTACAATAGGTCATTTTGGAGCTAGGTAATCTTATTATGTTATTTAGGAGAGAACTAAGGGAAGTATAGGGCATTTCTGATAAAATAGGCCATTTTGGTGCTAATTTAGCATACTATGTCATTTAGGAGGAAACTAAGCTAAGTATCGGACTTTTTTGATAAAATAGTCCATTTTGGAATTATTTTAGCTTACTATGTAATTTAGGAGGAAACTAAGCTAACTATATGTCATTCTAGAGCTAACTATAGTAATTATGCCATTTTGGAGCTAACTAAACTAAGTATAGGGAATTTTTGATAAAATGGGCCATTTTGGAGCTGATTTAGCTTACTATGTCATTTAGGAGGAAACTAAGCTAAGTATAGGACATTTTTTATAAATTGGGACATTTTGGAGCTAATTTAGCTTACTATGTCATTTACAAGGAAACTAAGCTAACTATATGTCATTTTAGAGCTAACTTTGGTAAAAGCAGGTCATTTAGGAGCTAACCATGTTTATTATGCCATTTTGGACCTAACTAAGCAAAGTATAGGGCATTTAATAGCTAAGTTAGGTACAATAGGTCATTTTGGAGCTAGGAAATCTTATTATATCATTTAGGAGAGAACTAAGCGAAGTATAGGGCATTTTAGATAAAATAGACCATTTTGGAGCTAGTCTAGCTTACTATCTCATTTAGGAGGAATCTAGACTAAGTATAGGACTTTTGAGAATAAATAACCCATTTTGGAGCTATTTTCGCTTACTATGTCATTCAGGAGGAAACTAAGCTAAGTATACGACATTTTTTATAAAATAGGCCATTTTGGAACTATTTTAGCTTATTATGTCATTTAGGAGGAAACTAAGCTAACTATATGTCATTTTAGAGCTAACTTTGGTAAAAACAGGTCATTTAGGAGCAAACCATGCTTATTATGCCATTTTGTAGCTAACTAATCTAGGTATAATAGGTTATTTTGGAGCTAGGTAAGCTTATTATGTCATTTAGGAGAGAACTAAGCTAAGTATAGGACATTTCTGATAAAATAGGCCATTTTGGAGCTAATTTAGCTTACTATGTCATTTAGGAGGAAACTAAGCTACTTATAGGACTTTTTTGATAAAATAGGCCATTTTGGAGTTATTTTAGCTTACTATGTAATATAGGAGGAAACTAAGCTAACTATATGTCATTTCAGAGCTAACTTTGGTAAAAACAGGTCATTTAGGAGCTAACCTTGTTTATTATGCCATTTTGGAGCTAACTAAGCTAAGTATAGGGCATTTAATAGCTAAGTTAGGTACAATAGGTCATTTTGGAGCTAGGTAATCTTATTATGTCATTTAGGAGAGAACTAAGGGAAGTATAGGGCATTTCTGATAAAATAGGCCATTCGGAGCTAATTTAGCCTACTATGTCATTTAGGAGGAAACTAAGCTAAGTATCGGACTTTTTTGATAAAATAGTCCATTTTGGAGTTATTTTAGCTTACTAAGTAATTTAGTAGGAAACTAAGCTAACTATATGTCATTCTAGAGCTAACTATACTAATTATGCCATTTTGGAGCTAACTAACTAAGTATAGGGAATTTTTGATAAAATGGGCCATTTTGGAGCTGATTTCGCTTACTATGTCATTTAGGAGGAAACTAAGCTAAGTATAGGACAATTTTGATAAAATTGGCCATTTTGGAGCTAATTTAGCTTACTATGTCATTCTGGAGCTAACTAAGGTAACTATAGGTCATTTTTTATTAATTGGGACATTTTGGAGCTAATTTAGCTTACTATGTCATTTAAAAGGAAACTAAGCTAACTATATGTCATTTTAGAGCTAACTTTGGTAAAAGCAGGTCATTTAGGAGCTAACCATGTTTATTATGCCATTTTGGAGCTAACTAAGCTAAGTATAGGGCATTTAATTGCTAAGTTAGGTACAATAGGTCATTTTGGAGCTAGGTAATCTTATTATGTCATTTAGGAGAGAACTAAGCGAAGTATAGGGCATTTTAGATAAAACAGACCATTTTGGAGCTAGTCTAGCTTACTATGTCATTTAGGAGGAATCTAAGCTAAGTATAGGACATTTGAGAATAAATAACCCATTTTGGAGCTATTTTCGCTTACTATGTCATTTAGGAGGAAACTAAGCTAAGTATACGACATTTTTTATAAAATAGGCCATTTTGGAACTATTTTAGCTTATTATGTCATTTAGGAGGAAGCTAAGCTAACTATATGTCATTTTAGAGCTAACTTTGGTAAAAACAGGTCATTTAGGAGCAAACCATGCTTATTATGCCATTTTGTAGCTAACTAATCTAGGTACAATAGGTTATTTTGGAGCTAGGTAAGCTTATTATGTCATTTAGGAGAGAACTAAGGTAAGTATAGGGCATTTCTGATAAAATAGGCCATTCTGGAGCTAATTTAGCTTACTATGTCATTTAGGAGGAAACTAAGCTAAGTATAGGACTTTTTTGATAAAATAGGCCATTTTGGAGTTATTTTAGCTTACTATGTAATATAGGAGGAAACTAAGCTAACTATATGTCATTTTAGAGCTAACTTTGGTAAAAATAGATCATTTAGGAGCTAACCATGTTTATTATGCCATTTTGGAGTTAACTAAGCTAAGTATAGGGCATTTAATAGCTAAGTTAGGTACAATAGGTCATTTTGGAGCTAGCTAATCTTATTATGTCATTTAGGAGAGAACTAAGGGAAGTATAGGGCATTTCTGATAAAATAGGCCATTTTGGAGCTAATTTAGCCTACTGTGTCATTTAGGAGGAAACTAAGCTAAGTATCGGACTTTTTTGATAAAATAGTCCATTTTGGAGTTATTTTAGCTTACTATGTAATTTAGGAGGAAACTAAGCTAACTATATGTCATTCTAGAGCTAACTATACTAATTATGCCATTTTGGAGCTAACTAAACTAAGTATAGGGAATTTTTTATAAAATGGGCCATTTTGGAGCTGATTTAGCTTACTATGTCATTTAGGAGGAAACTAAGCTAAGTATAGGCCAATTTTGATAAAATTGGCCATTTTGGAGCTAATTTAGCTTACTATGTCATTTAGGAGGAAACTAAGCTAAGTATAGGACATTTTTTATTAATTGGGACATTTTGGAGCTAATTTAGCTTACTATGTCATTTACAATGAAACTAAGCTAACTATATGTCATTTTAGAGCTAACTTTGGTAAAAGCAGGTCATTTAGGAGCTAACCATGTTTATTATGCCATTTTGGAGCTAACTAAGCTAAGTATAGGGCATTTAATAGCTAAGTTAGGTACAATAGGTCATTTTGGAGCTAGGTAATCTCATTATGTCATTTAGGAGAGAACTAAGCGAAGTATAGGGCATTTTAGATAATAGACCATTTTGGAGGTAGTCTAGCTTACTATGTCATTTAGGAGGAATCTAAGCTAAGTATAGGACATTTGAGAATAAATAACCCATTTTGGAGCTATTTTCGCTTACTATGTCATTTAGGAGGAAACTAAGCTACGTATACGACATTTTTTATAAAATAGGCCAGTTTGGAACTATTTTAGCTTATTATGTCATTTAGGAGGAAGCTAAGCTAACTATATGTCATTTTAGAGCTAACTTTGGTAAAAACAGGTCATTTAGGAGCAAACCATGCTTATTATGCCATTTTGTAGCTAACTAATCTAGGTACAATAGGTCATTTTGGAGCTAGCTAATCTTATTATGTCATTTAGGAGAGAACTAAGGGAAGTATAGGGCATTTCTGATAAAATAGGCCATTCTGGAGCTAATTTAGCCTACTGTGTCATTTAGGAGGAAACTAAGCTAAGTATCGGACTTTTTTGATAAAATAGTCCATTTTGGAGTTATTTTAGCTTACTATGTAATTTAGGAGGAAACTAAGCTAACTATATGTCATTCTAGAGCTAACTATACTAATTATGCCATTTTGGAGCTAACTAAACTAAGTATAGGGAATTTTTTATAAAATGGGCCATTTTGGAGCTGATTTAGCTTACTATGTCATTTAGGAGGAAACTAAGCTAAGTATAGGCCAATTTTGATAAAATTGGCCATTTTGGAGCTAATTTAGCTTACTATGTCATTTAGGAGGAAACTAAGCTAAGTATAGGACATTTTTTATTAATTGGGACATTTTGGAGCTAATTTAGCTTACTATGTCATTTACAATGAAACTAAGCTAACTATATGTCATTTTAGAGCTAACTTTGGTAAAAGCAGGTCATTTAGGAGCTAACCATGTTTATTATGCCATTTTGGAGCTAACTAAGCTAAGTATAGGGCATTTAATAGCTAAGTTAGGTACAATAGGTCATTTTGGAGCTAGGTAATCTCATTATGTCATTTAGGAGAGAACTAAGCGAAGTATAGGGCATTTTAGATAATAGACCATTTTGGAGGTAGTCTAGCTTACTATGTCATTTAGGAGGAATCTAAGCTAAGTATAGGACATTTGAGAATAAATAACCCATTTTGGAGCTATTTTCGCTTACTATGTCATTTAGGAGGAAACTAAGCTACGTATACGACATTTTTTATAAAATAGGCCAGTTTGGAACTATTTTAGCTTATTATGTCATTTAGGAGGAAGCTAAGCTAACTATATGTCATTTTAGAGCTAACTTTGGTAAAAACAGGTCATTTAGGAGCAAACCATGCTTATTATGCCATTTTGTAGCTAACTAATCTAGGTACAATAGGTCATTTTGGAGCTAGCTAATCTTATTATGTCATTTAGGAGAGAACTAAGGGAAGTATAGGGCATTTCTGATAAAATAGGCCATTCTGGAGCTAATTTAGCCTACTGTGTCATTTAGGAGGAAACTAAGCTAAGTATCGGACTTTTTTGATAAAATAGTCCATTTTGGAGTTATTTTAGCTTACTATGTAATTTAGGAGGAAACTAAGCTAACTATATGTCATTCTAGAGCTAACTATACTAATTATGCCATTTTGGAGCTAACTAAACTAAGTATAGGGAATTTTTTATAAAATGGGCCATTTTGGAGCTGATTTAGCTTACTATGTCATTTAGGAGGAAACTAAGCTAAGTATAGGCCAATTTTGATAAAATTGGCCATTTTGGAGCTAATTTAGCTTACTATGTCATTTAGGAGGAAACTAAGCTAAGTATAGGACATTTTTTATTAATTGGGACATTTTGGAGCTAATTTAGCTTACTATGTCATTTACAATGAAACTAAGCTAACTATATGTCATTTTAGAGCTAACTTTGGTAAAAGCAGGTCATTTAGGAGCTAACCATGTTTATTATGCCATTTTGGAGCTAACTAAGCTAAGTATAGGGCATTTAATAGCTAAGTTAGGTACAATAGGTCATTTTGGAGCTAGGTAATCTCATTATGTCATTTAGGAGAGAACTAAGCGAAGTATAGGGCATTTTAGATAATAGACCATTTTGGAGGTAGTCTAGCTTACTATGTCATTTAGGAGGAATCTAAGCTAAGTATAGGACATTTGAGAATAAATAACCCATTTTGGAGCTATTTTCGCTTACTATGTCATTTAGGAGGAAACTAAGCTACGTATACGACATTTTTTATAAAATAGGCCAGTTTGGAACTATTTTAGCTTATTATGTCATTTAGGAGGAAGCTAAGCTAACTATATGTCATTTTAGAGCTAACTTTGGTAAAAACAGGTCATTTAGGAGCAAACCATGCTTATTATGCCATTTTGTAGCTAACTAATCTAGGTACAATAGGTTATTTTGGAGCTAGGTAAGCTTATTATGTCATTTAGGAGAGAACTAAGGTAAGTATAGGGCATTTCTGATAATATAGGCCATTCTGGAGCTAATTTAGCTTACTATGTCATTTAGGAGGAAACTAAGCTAAGTATAGGACTTTTTTCATAAAATAGGCCATTTTGGAGTTATATTAGCTTACTATGTAATATAGGAGGAAACTAAGCTAACTATATGTCATTTTAGAGCTAACTTTGGTAAAAATAGATCATTTAGGAGCTAACCATGTTTATTATGCCATTTTGGAGTTAACTAAGCTAAGTATAGGGCATTTAATAGCTAAGTTAGGTACAATAGGTCATTTTGGAGCTAGCTAATCTTATTATGTCATTTAGGGGAGAACTAAGGGAAGTATAGGGCATTTCTGATAAAATAGGCCATTTTGGAGCTAATTTAGCCTACTGTGTCATTTAGGAGGAAACTAAGCTAAGTATCAGACTTTTTTGATAAAATAGTCCATTTTGGAGTTATTTTAGCTTACTATGTAATTTAGGAGGAAACTAAGCTAACTATATGTCATTCTAGAGCTAACTATACTAATTATGCCATTTTGGAGCTAACTAAACTAAGTATAGGGAATTTTTGATAAAATGGGCCATTTTGGAGCTGATTTAGCTTACTATGTCATTTAGGAGGAAACTAAGCTAAGTATAGGACAATTTTGATAAAATTGGCCATTTTGGAGCTAATTTAGCTTACTATGTCATTTAGGAGGAAACTAAGCTAAGTATAGGACATTTTTTATTAATTGGGACATTTTGGAGCTAATTTAGCTTACTATGTCATTTACAATGAAACTAAGCTAACTATATGTCATTTTAGACCTAACTTTGGTAAAAGCAGGTCATTTAGGAGCTAACCATGTTTATTATGCCATTTTGGAGCTAACTAAGCTAATTATAGGGCATTTAATAGCTAAGTTAGGTACAATAGGTCAAATTGGAGCTAGGTAAGTAAGCTAAGTATACGACATTTTTTATAAAATAGGCCAATTTGGAACTATTTTAGCTTATTATGTCATTTAGGAGCAAACTAAGCTAACTATATGTCATTTTAGAGCTAACTTTGGTAAAAACAGGTCATTCAGGAGCAAACCATGCTTATCATGCCATTTTGTAGCTAACTAATCTAGGTATAATAGGTTGTTTTGGAGCTAGGTAAGCTTATTATGTCATTTAGGAGAGAACTAAGCTAAGTATAGGGCATTTCTGATAAAATAGGCCATTTTGGAGCTAATTTAGCTTACTATGTCATTTAGGAGGAAACTAAGCTATGTATAGGACTTTTTTGATAAAATAGGCCATTTTGGAGTTATTTTAGCTTACTATGTAATATAGGAGGAAACTAAGCTAACTATATGTCATTTTAGAGCTAACTTTGGTAAAAACAGGTCATTTAGGAGCTAACCATGTTTATTATGCCATTTTGGAGCTAACTAAGCTAAGTATAGGGCATTTAATAGCTAAGTTAGGTATAATAGGTCATTTTGGAGCTAGGTAATCTTATTATGTCATTTAGGAGAGAACTAAGGGAAGTATAGGGTATTTCTGATAAAATAGGCCATTTCGGAGATAATTTAGCCTACTATGTCATTTAGGAGGAAACTAAGATAAGTATCGGACTTTTTTGATAAAATAGTCCATTTTGGAGTTATTTTAGCTTACTATGTAATTTAGGAGGAAACTAAGCTAACTATATGTCATTCTAGAGCTAATTATACTAATTATGCCATTTTGGAGCTAACTAAGCTAAGTATAGGGCACTTAATAGCTAAGTTAGGTACAATAGGCCATTTTGGAGCTAGGTAATCTGATTATATCATTTAGGAGAGAACTAAGCGAAGTATAAGGCATTTTAGATAAAATAGACCATATTGGTGCTAGTCTAGCTTACTATGTCATTTAGGAGGAATCTAGACTAAGTATAGGACATTTGAGAATAAATAACCCATTTTGGAGCTGGTTTCGCTTACTATGTCATTAAGGAGGAAACTAAGCTAAGTATACGACATTTTTTATAAAATAGGCCATTTTGGAACTATTTTAGCTTATTATGTCATTTAGGAGGAAACTAAGCTAACTATATGTCATTTCAGAGCTAACTTTGGTAAAAACAGGTCATTTAGGAGCAAACCATGCTTATTATGCCATTTTGTAGCTAACTAATCTAGGTATAATAGGTTATTTTGGAGCTAGGTAAGCTTATTGTGTTATTTAGGAGAGAACTAAGCTAAGTATAGGGCATTTCTGATAAAATAGGCCATTTTGGAGCTAATTTAGCTTACTATGTGATTTAGGAGGAAACTAAGCTAAGTATAGGACTTTTTTGATAAAATAGGCCATTTTGGAGTTATTTTAGCTTACTGTGTAATATAGGAGGAAACTAAGCTAACTATATGTCATTTTAGAGCTAACTTTGGTAAAAACAGGTCATTTAGGAGCTACCATGTTTATTATGCCATTTTGGAGCTAACTAAGCTAAGTATAGGGCATTTAATAGCTAAGTTAGGTACAATAGGTCATTTTGGAGCTAGGTAATCTTATTATGTCATTTAGGAGAGAACTAAGGGAAGTATACGACATTTCTGATAAAATAGGCCATTTCGGAGCTAATTTAGCCTACTATGTCATTTAGGAGGAAACTAAGCTAAGTATCGGACTTTTTTGATAAAATAGTCCATTTTTGAGTTATTTTAGCTTACTATGTAATTTAGGAGGAAACTAAGCTAACTATATGTCATTCTAGAGCTAACTATACTAATTATGCCATTTTGGAGCTAACTAAACTAAGTATAGGGAATTTTTGATAAAATGGGCCATTTTGGAGCTGATTTAGCTTACTATGTCATTTAGGAGGAAACTAAGCTAAGTATAGGACAATTTTGATAAAATTGGCCATTTTGGAGCTAATTTAGCTTACTATGTCATTTAGGAGGAAACTAAGCTAAGTATAGGACATTTTTTATTAATTGGGACATTTTGGAGCTAATTTAGCTTACTATGTCATTTACAATGAAACTAAGCTAACTATATGTCATTTTAGACCTAACTTTGGTAAAAGCAGGTCATTTAGGAGCTAACCATGTTTATTATGCTATTTTGGAGCTAACTAAGCTAATTATAGGGCATTTAATAGCTAAGTTAGGTACAATAGGTCATTTTGGAGCTAGGTAATCTTATTATATTATTTAGGAGAGAACTAAGCGAAGTATAGGGCATTTTAGATAAAATAGACCATATTGGGGCTAGTCTAGCTTACTATGTCATTTAGGAGGAATCTAGACTAAGTATAGGACATTTGAGAATAAATAACCCATTTTGGAGCTATTTTCGCTTACTATGTCATTCAGGAGGAAACTAAGCTAAGTATACGACATTTTTTATAAAATAGGCCAATTTGGAACTATTTTAGCTTATTATGTCATTTAGGAGCAAACTAAGCTAACTATATGTCATTTTAGAGCTAACTTTGGTAAAAACAGGTCATTTAGGAGCAAACCATGCTTATCATGCCATTTTGTAGCTAACTAATCTAGGTATAATAGGTTATTTTGGAGCTAGGTAAGCTTATTATGTCATTTAGGAGAGAACTAAGCTAAGTATAGGGCATTTCTGATAAAATAGGCCATTTTGGAGCTAATTTAGCTTACTATGTCATTTAGGAGGAAACTAAGCTATGTATAGGACTTTTTTGATAAAATAGGCCATTTTGGAGTTATTTTAGCTTACTATGTAATATAGGAGGAAACTAAGCTAACTATATGTCATTTTAGAGCTAACTTTGGTAAAAACAGGTCATTTAGGAGCTAACCATGTTTATTATGCCATTTTGGAGCTAACTAAGCTAAGTATAGGGCATTTAATAGCTAAGTTAGGTATAATAGGTCATTTTGGAGCTAGGTAATCTTATTATGTCATTTAGGAGAGAACTAAGGGAAGTATAGGGTATTTCTGATAAAATAGGCCATTTCGGAGATAATTTAGCCTACTATGTCATTTAGGAGGAAACTAAGATAAGTATCGGACTTTTTTGATAAAATAGTCCATTTTGGAGTTATTTTAGCTTACTATGTAATTTAGGAGGAAACTAAGCTAACTATATGTCATTCTAGAGCTAATTATACTAATTATGCCATTTTGGAGCTAACTAAACTAAGTATAGGGAATTTTTGATAAAATTGGCCATTTTGGAGGTGATTTAGCTTACAATGTCATTTTGGAGGAAACTAAGCTAAGTATAGGACAATTTTGATAAAATTGGCCATTTTGGAGCTAATTTAGCTTACTATGTCATTTAGGAGGAAACTAAGCTAAGTATTAGGACATTTTTTATTAATTGGGATATTTTGGAGCTAATTTAGCTTACTATGTCATTTACAAGGAAACTAAGCTAACTATATGTCATTTTAGAGCTAACTTTGGTAAAAGGAGGTCATTTAGGAGCTAACCATGTTTATTATGCCATTTTGGAGCTAACTAAGCTAAGTATAGGGCACTTAATAGCTAAGTTAGGTACAATAGGCCATTTTGGAGCTAGGTAATCTTATTATATCATTTAGGAGAGAACTAAGCGAAGTATAAGGCATTTTAGATAAAATAGACCATATTGGTGCTAGTCTAGCTTACTATGTCATTTAGGAGGAATCTAGACTAAGTATAGGACATTTGAGAATAAATAACCCATTTTGGAGCTGGTTTCGCTTACTATGTCATTAAGGAGGAAACTAAGCTAAGTATACGACATTTTTTATAAAATAGGCCATTTTGGAACTATTTTAGCTTATTATGTCATTTAGGAGGAAACTAAGCTAACTATATGTCATTTCAGAGCTAACTTTGGTAAAAACAGGTCATTTAGGAGCAAACCATGCTTATTATGCCATTTTGTAGCTAACTAATCTAGGTATAATAGGTTATTTTGGAGCTAGGTAAGCTTATTGTGTTATTTAGGAGAGAACTAAGCTAAGTATAGGGCATTTCTGATAAAATAGGCCATTTTGGAGCTAATTTAGCTTACTATGTGATTTAGGAGGAAACTAAGCTAAGTATAGGACTTTTTTGATAAAATAGGCCATTTTGGAGTTATTTTAGCTTACTGTGTAATATAGGAGGAAACTAAGCTCACTATATGTCATTTAGGAGCTACCATGTTTATTATGCCATTTTGGAGCTAACTAAGCTAAGTATAGGGCATTTAATAGCTAAGTTAGGTACAATAGGTCATTTTGGAGCTAGGTAATCTTATTATGTCATTTAGGAGAGAACTAAGGGAAGTATACGGCATTTCTGATAAAATAGGCCATTTCGGAGCTAATTTAGCCTACTATGTCATTTAGGAGGAAACTAAGCTAAGTATCGGACTTTTTTGATAAAATAGTCCATTTTTGAGTTATTTTAGCTTACTATGTAATTTAGGAGGAAACTAAGCTAACTATATGTCATTCTAGAGCTAACTATACTAATTATGCCATTTTGGAGCTAACTCAACTAAGTATAGGGAACTTTTGATAAAATGGGCCATTTTGGAGCTGATTTAGCTTACTATGTCATTTAGGAGGAAACTAAGCTAAGTATAGGACAATTTTGATAAAATTGGCCATTTTGGAGCTAATTTAGCTTACTATGTCATTGTGGAGCTAACTAAGGTAACTATAGGTCATTTTTGATAAAATTTGCCGTTTTCGAGCTAATTTAGCTTACTATGTCATCTTGGAGCTAACTACGGTAACTATAGGTCATTTTTGATAAAATAGGCCATTTTGGAGCTAATTTAGCTTACTATGTCATGTAGGAGGAAACAAAGCTAAGTATAGTACATTTTGATAAAATAGGCCATTTTGGAGTTATTTTAGCTTAATATGTAATTTAGGAGGAAACTAAGCTAACTATATGTCATTCTAGAGCTAACTAAACTAATTATGCCATTTAGGAGCTAATTATAGGGCATTTTTGATAAAGTGGGCCATTTTGGAGCTAATTTAGCTTACTATGTCATTTAGGGGGAAACTAAGCTAAGATAGGACATTTTTGATAAAATAGGCCATTTTGGCGCTAATTTAGCTTACTATGTCATTTAGGAGGAAACTATGCTAAGTATAGGGCATTTTATATTAAATAGCCCAGTTTGGAGATATTTTCGCTTAGTACATCATTTAGGAGGAAACTAAGCTAAGTATAGGACATTTTTTATTAATTGGGCCATTTTGGAGCTAATTTAGCTTACTATGTCATTTTCGAGGAAACTAAGCTAACTATATTCCATTTTAGAGCTAACTTTGGTAAAAGCAGGTCACTTAGGAGCTAACCATGCTTATTATACCATTTTGGAGCTAACTAAGCTAAGTATATGGCATTTAATAGCTAAGCTAGGTACAATAGGTTATTTCGGAGGTAGGTAAGCTTATTATGTCATTTAGGAGAGAACTAAGCTAAGTATAGGACATTTTTGATAAAATAGGCCATTTTGGAGTTATTTTAGCTTACTATGTAATTTAGGAGGAAACTAAGCTAACTATATGTCATTCTAGAGCTAACTATACTAATTAAGCCATTTTGGAGCTAACTAAGCTAAGTATAGGGCAGTTTTGATAAATTGGGCCATTTTGGAGCTAATTTAGCCTACTATGTAATTTAGGAGGAAACTAAGCTAATTATAGGACATTTTTCGTAAAATAGGCCATTTTGGAGCTATTTAGCTTACTATGTCATTTAGGAGGAAACTAAGCTAATTATAGGACATTTTTTATTAATTGGGCCATTTTGGAGCTAATTTAGCTTACTATGTCATTTACGAGGAAACTAAGCTAACTATATGTCATCTTAGAGCTAACTTTGGTAAAAATAGGTCATTTAGGAGCTAACCATGCTTATTATGCCATTTTGGAGCTAACTAAGCTAAGTATAGGGCATTAAATAGCTAAGTTAGGTACAATAGGTCATTGTGGAGCTAGGTAATCTTATTATATCATTTAGGAGAGAACTAAGCGAAGTATAGGGCATTTTAGATAAAATAGACCATATTGGAGCTAGTCTAGCTTACTATGTCATTTAGGAGGAATCTAGACTAAGTATAGGACATTTAGAATAAATAACCCATTTTGGAGCTATTTTCGCTTACTATGTTATTCAGGAGGAAACTAAGCTAAGTATACGACTTTTTTTATAAAATAGGCCATTTTGGAACTATTTTAGCTTATTATGTCATTTAGGAGGAAACTAAGCTAACTATATGTCATTTTAGAGCTAACTTTGGTAAAAACAGGTCATTTAGGAGCAAACCATGCTTATTATGCCATTTTGTAGCTAACTAATCTAGGTATAATAGGTTATTTTGGAGCTAGGTAAGCTTATTATGTTATTTAGGAGAGAACTAAGCTAAGTATAGGGCATTTCTGGTAAAATAGGCCATTTTGGAGCTAATTTAGCTTACTATGTCAATTAGGAGGAAACTAAGCTAAGTATAGGACTTTTTTGATAAAATAGGCCATTTTGTGGCTAACTAAGCTAAGTATAGGACATTTTTAATAAAGCAGGCCATTTTGGAGCTAATTTAGCTTACTATGTCATTTACGAGGAAACTAAGCTAACTATATGTCATCTTAGAGCTAACTTTGGTAAAAACAGGTCATTTAGGAGCTAACCATGCTTATTATGCCATTTTGGAGCTAACTAAGCTAAGTATAGGGCATTTAATAGCTAAGTTAGTTACAATAGGTCATTTTGGAGCTAGGTAATCTTATTATATCATTTAGGAGAGAACTAAGCGAAGTATAGGGCATTTTAGATAAAATAGACCATATTGGAGCTAGTCTAGCTTACTATGTCATTTAGGAGGAATCTAGACTAAGTATAGGACATTTAGAATAAATAACCCATTTTGGAGCTATTTTCGCTTACTATGTTATTCAGGAGGAAACTAAGCTAAGTATACGACTTTTTTATAAAATAGGCCATTTTGGAACTATTTTAGCTTATTATGTCATTTAGGAGGAAACTAAGCTAACTATATGTCATTTTAGAGCTAACTTTGGTATAAACAGGTCATTTAGGAGCAAACCATGCTAATTATGCCATTTTGTAGCTAACTAATCTAGGTATAATAGGTTATTTTGGAGCTAGGTAAGCTTATTATGTTATTTAGGAGAGAACTAAGCTAAGTATAGGGCATTTCTGATAAAATAGGCCATTTTGGAGTTATTTTAGCTTACTATGTAATATAGGAGGAAACTAAGCTAACTATATGTCATTTTAGAGCTAAGTTTGGTAAAAACAGGTCATTTAGGAGCGAACCATGTTTATTATGCCATTTTGGAGCTAACTAAGCTAAGTATAGGGCATTTAATAGCTAAGTTAGGTACAATAGGTCATTTTGGAGCTAGGTAATCTTATTATGTCATTTAGGAGAGAACTAAGGGAAGTATACGGCATTTCTGATAAAATAGGCCATTTCGGAGCTAATTTAGCCTACTATGTCATTTAGGAGGAAACTAAGCTAAGTATCGGACTTTTTTGATAAAATAGTCCATTTTTGAGTTATTTTAGCTTACTATGTAATTTAGGAGGAAACTAAGCTAACTATATGTCATTCTAGAGATAACTATACTAATTATGCCATTTTGGAGCTAACTCAACTAAGTATAGGGAACTTTTGATAAAATGGGCCATTTTGGAGCTCATTTAGCTTACTATGTCATTTTGGAGCTAACTAAGGTAACCATAGGTCATTTTTGATAAAATTTGCCGTTTTCGAGCTAATTTAGCTTACTATGTCATTTTGAAGCTAACTAAGGTAACTATAGGTCATTTTTGATAAAATAGGCCATTTTGGAGCTAATTTAGCTTACTATGTCATGTAGGAGGAAACAAAGCTAAGTATAGTACATTTTGATAAAATAGGCCATTTTAGAGTTATTTTAGCTTAATATGTAATTTAGGAGGAAACTAAGCTAACTATATGTCATTCTAGAGCTAACTATACTAATTATGCCATCTTGGAGCTAATTATAGGGCATTTTTGATAAAGTGGGCCATTTTGGAGCTAATTTAGCTTACTATGTCATTTAGGGGGAAACTAAGCTAAGATAGGACATTTTTGATAAAATAGGCCATTTTGGCGCTAATTTAGCTTACTATGTCATTTAGGAGGAAACTATGCTAAGTATAGGACATTTTATATTAAATAGCCTAGTTTGGAGATATTTTCGCTTAGTATATCATTTAGGAGGAACCTAAGCTAAGTATAGGACATTTTTTATTAATTGGGCCACTTTGGAGCTAATTTAGCTTACTATGTCATTTACGAGGAAACTAAGCTAACTATATTCCATTTTAGAGCTAACTTTGGTAAAAGCAGGTCACTTAGGAGCTAACCATGCTTATTATACCATTTTGGAGCTAACTAAGCTAAGTATATGGCATTTAATAGCTAAGCTAGGTACAATAGGTTATTTCGGAGGTAGGTAAGCTTATTATGTCATTTAGGAGAGAGCTAAGCTAAGTATAGGACATTTTTGATAAAATAGGCCATTTTGGAGTTATTTTAGCTTACTATGTAATTTAGGAGGAAACTAAGCTAACTATATGTCATTCTAGAGCTAACTATACTAATTAAGCCATTTTGGAGCTAACTAAGCTAAGTATAGGGCAGTTTTGATAAATTGGGCCATTTTGGAGCTAATTTAGCCTACTATGTAATTTAGGAGGAAACTAAGCTAATTATAGGACATTTTTCGTAAAATAGGCAATTTTGGAGCTATTTAGCTTACTATGTCATTTAGGAGGAAACTATGCTAAGTATAGGACATTTTAGATTAAATAGCCCAGTTTGGAGCTATTTTCGCTTACTATGTCATTTAGGAGGAAACTAAGCTAATTATAGGACATTTTTTATTAATTGGGCCATTTTGGAGCTAATTTAGCTTACTATGTCATTTACGAGGAAACTAAGCTAACTATATGTCATCTTAGAGCTAACTTTGGTAAAAACAGGTCATTTAGGAGCTAACCATGCTTATTATGCCATTTTGGAGCTAACTAAGCTAAGTATAGGGCATTTAATAGCTAAGTTAGTTACAATAGGTCATTTTGGAGCTAGGTAATCTTATTATATCATTTAGGAGAGAACTAAGCGAAGTATAGGGCATTTTAGATAAAATAGACCATATTGGAGCTAGTCTAGCTTACTATGTCATTTAGGAGGAATCTGGACTAAGTATAGGACATTTAGAATAAATAACCCACTTTGGAGCTATTTTCGCTTACTATGTTATTCAGAAGGAAACTAAGCTAAGTATACGACATTTTTTATAAAATAGGCCATTTTGGAACTATTTTAGCTTATTATGTCATTTAGGAGGAAACTAAGCTATCTATATGTCATTTTAGAGCTAACTTTGGTAAAAACAGGTCATTTAGGAGCAAACCATGCTTATTATGCCATTTTGTAGCTAACTAATCTAGGTATAATAGGTTATTTTGGAGCTAGGTAAGCTTATTATGTTATTTAGGAGAGAACTAAGCTAAGTATAGGGCATTTCTGGTAAAATAGGCCATTTTGGAGCTAATTTAGCTTACTATGTCAATTAGGAGGAAACTAAGCTAAGTATAGGACTTTTTTGATAAAATAGGCCATTTTGTGGCTAACTAAGCTAAGTATAGGACATTTTTAATAAAGCAGGCCATTTTGGAGCTAATTTAGCTTACTATGTCATTTACGAGGAAACTAAGCTAACTATATGTCATCTTAGAGCTAACTTTGGTAAAAACAGGTCATTTAGGAGCTAACCATGCTTATTATGCCATTTTGGAGCTAACTAAGCTAAGTATAGGGCATTTAATAGCTAAGTTAGTTACAATAGGTCATTTTGGAGCTAGGTAATCTTATTATATCATTTAGGAGAGAACTAAGCGAAGTATAGGGCATTTTAGATAAAATAGACCATATTGGAGCTAGTCTAGCTTACTATGTCATTTAGGAGGAATCTAGACTAAGTATAGGACATTTAGAATAAATAACCCATTTTGGAGCTATTTTCGCTTACTATGTTATTCAGGAGGAAACTAAGCTAAGTATACGACTTTTTTATAAAATAGGCCATTTTGGAACTATTTTAGCTTATTATGTCATTTAGGAGGAAACTAAGCTAACTATATGTCATTTTAGAGCTAACTTTGGTATAAACAGGTCATTTAGGAGCAAACCATGCTAATTATGCCATTTTGTAGCTAACTAATCTAGGTATAATAGGTTATTTTGGAGCTAGGTAAGCTTATTATGTTATTTAGGAGAGAACTAAGCTAAGTATAGGGCATTTCTGATAAAATAGGCCATTTTGGAGTTATTTTAGCTTACTATGTAATATAGGAGGAAACTAAGCTAACTATATGTCATTTTAGAGCTAAGTTTGGTAAAAACAGGTCATTTAGGAGCTAACCATGTTTATTATGCCATTTTGGAGCTAACTAAGCTAAGTATAGGGCATTTAATAGCTAAGTTAGGTACAATAGGTCATTTTGGAGCTAGGTAATCTTATTATGTCATTTAGGAGAGAACTAAGGGAAGTATACGGCATTTCTGATAAAATAGGCCATTTCGGAGCTAATTTAGCCTACTATGTCATTTAGGAGGAAACTAAGCTAAGTATCGGACTTTTTTGATAAAATAGTCCATTTTTGAGTTATTTTAGCTTACTATGTAATTTAGGAGGAAACTAAGCTAACTATATGTCATTCTAGAGATAACTATACTAATTATGCCATTTTGGAGCTAACTCAACTAAGTATAGGGAACTTTTGATAAAATGGGCCATTTTGGAGCTCATTTAGCTTACTATGTCATTTTGGAGCTAACTAAGGTAACCATAGGTCATTTTTGATAAAATTTGCCGTTTTCGAGCTAATTTAGCTTACTATGTCATTTTGAAGCTAACTAAGGTAACTATAGGTCATTTTTGATAAAATAGGCCATTTTGGAGCTAATTTAGCTTACTATGTCATGTAGGAGGAAACAAAGCTAAGTATAGTACATTTTGATAAAATAGGCCATTTTAGAGTTATTTTAGCTTAATATGTAATTTAGGAGGAAACTAAGCTAACTATATGTCATTCTAGAGCTAACTATACTAATTATGCCATCTTGGAGCTAATTATAGGGCATTTTTGATAAAGTGGGCCATTTTGGAGCTAATTTAGCTTACTATGTCATTTAGGGGGAAACTAAGCTAAGATAGGACATTTTTGATAAAATAGGCCATTTTGGCGCTAATTTAGCTTACTATGTCATTTAGGAGGAAACTATGCTAAGTATAGGACATTTTATATTAAATAGCCCAGTTTGGAGATATTTTCGCTTAGTATATCATTTAGGAGGAACCTAAGCTAAGTATAGGACATTTTTTATTAATTGGGCCATTTTGGAGCTAATTTAGCTTACTATGTCATTTACGAGGAAACTAAGCTAACTATATTCCATTTTAGAGCTAACTTTGGTAAAAGCAGGTCACTTAGGAGCTAACCATGCTTATTATACCATTTTGGAGCTAACTAAGCTAAGTATATGGCATTTAATAGCTAAGCTAGGTACAATAGGTTATTTCGGAGGTAGGTAAGCTTATTATGTCATTTAGGAGAGAGCTAAGCTAAGTATAGGACATTTTTGATAAAATAGGCCATTTTGGAGTTATTTTAGCTTACTATGTAATTTAGGAGGAAACTAAGCTAACTATATGTCATTCTAGAGCTAACTATACTAATTAAGCCATTTTGGAGCTAACTAAGCTAAGTATAGGGCAGTTTTGATAAATTGGGCCATTTTGGAGCTAATTTAGCCTACTATGTAATTTAGGAGGAAACTAAGCTAATTATAGGAAATTTTTCGTAAAATAGGCAATTTTGGAGCTATTTAGCTTACTATGTCATTTAGGAGGAAACTATGCTAAGTATAGGACATTTTAGATTAAATAGCCCAGTTTGGAGCTATTTTCGCTTACTATGTCATTTAGGAGGAAACTAAGCTAATTATAGGACATTTTTTATTAATTGGGCCATTTTGGAGCTAATTTAGCTTACTATGTCATTTACGAGGAAACTAAGCTAACTATATGTCATCTTAGAGCTAACTTTGGTAAAAACAGGTCATTTAGGAGCTAACCATGCTTATTATGCCATTTTGGAGCTAACTAAGCTAAGTATAGGGCATTTAATAGCTAAGTTAGTTACAATAGGTCATTTTGGAGCTAGGTAATCTTATTATATCATTTAGGAGAGAACTAAGCGAAGTATAGGGCATTTTAGATAAAATAGACCATATTGGAGCTAGTCTAGCTTACTATGTCATTTAGGAGGAATCTGGACTAAGTATAGGACATTTAGAATAAATAACCCACTTTGGAGCTATTTTCGCTTACTATGTTATTCAGAAGGAAACTAAGCTAAGTATACGACATTTTTTATAAAATAGGCCATTTTGGAACTATTTTAGCTTATTATGTCATTTAGGAGGAAACTAAGCTATCTATATGTCATTTTAGAGCTAACTTTGGTAAAAACAGGTCATTTAGGAGCAAACCATGCTTATTATGCCATTTTGTAGCTAACTAATCTAGGTATAATAGGTTATTTTGGAGCTAGGTAAGCTTATTATGTTATTTACGAGAGAACTAAGCTAAGTATAGGGCATTTCTGATAAAATAGGCCATTTTGGAGCTAATTTAGCTTACTATGTCAATTAGGAGGAAACTAAGCTAAGTATAGGACTTTTTTGATAAAATAGGCCATTTTGGAGTTATTTTAGCTTACTATGTAATATAGGAGGAAACTAAGCTAACTATATGTCATTTTAGAGCTAACTTTGGTAAAAACAGGTCATTTAGGAGTTAACCATGTTTATTATGCCATTTTGGAGCTAACTAAGCTAAGTATAGGGCATTTAATAGCTAAGTTAGGTACACTAGGTCATTTTGGAGCTAGGTAATCTTATTATGTCATTTAGGAGAGAACTAAGGGAAGTATAGGGCATTTATGATAAAATAGGCCATTTCGGAGCTAATTTAGCCTACTATGTCATTTAGGAGGAAACTAAGCTAAGTATCGGACTTTTTTGATAAAATAGTCCATTTTTGAGTTATTTTAGCTTACTATGTAATTTAGGAGGAAACTAAGCTAACTATATGTCATTCTAGAGCTAACTATACTAATTATGCCATTTTGGAGCTAACTCAACTAAGTATAGGGAATTTTTGATAAAATGGGCCATTTTGGAGCTGATTTAGCTTACTATGTCATTTAGGAGGAAACTAAGCTAAGTATAGGACAATTTTGATAAAATTGGCCATTTTGGAGCTAATTTAGCTTACTATGTCATTTTGGAGCTAACTAAGGTAACTATAGGTCATTTTTGATAAAATTTGCCGTTTTCGAGCTAATTTAGCTTACTATGTCATTTTGGAGCTAACTAAGGTAACTATAGGTCATTTTTGATAAAATAGGCCATTTTGGAGCTAATTTAGCTTACTATGTCATGTAGGAGGAAACAAAGCTAAGTATAGGACATTTTGATAAAATAGGCCATTTTGGAGTTATTTTAGCTTAATATGTAATTTAGGAGGAAACTAAGCTAACTATATGTCATTCTAGAGCTAACTATACTAATTATGCCATTTTGGAGCTAATTATAGGGCATTTTTGATAAAGTGGGCCATTTTGGAGCTAATTTAGCTTACTATGTCATTTAGGGGGAAACTAAGCTAAGATAGGACATTTTGATAAAATAGGCCATTTTGGCGCTAATTTAGCTTACTATGTCATTTAGGAGGAAACTATGCTAAGTCTAGGACATTTTATATTAAATAGCCCAGTTTGGAGATATTTTCGCTTAGTATATCATTTAGGAGGAAACTAAGCTAAGTATAGGACATTTTTTTTATTAATTGGGCCATTTTGGAGCTAATTTAGCTTACTATGTCATTTACGAGGAAACTAAGCTAACTATATTCCATTTTAGAGCTAACTTTGGTAAAAGCAGCTCACTTAGGAGCTAACCATGCTTATTATACCATTTTGGAGCTAACTAAGCTAAGTATATGGCATTTAATAGCTAAGCTAGGTACAATAGGTTATTTCGGAGGTAGGTAAGCTTATTATGTCATTTAGGAGAGAGCTAAGCTAAGTATAGGACATTTTTGATAAAATAGGCCATTTTGGAGTTATTTTAGCTTACTATGTAATTTAGGAGGAAACTAAGCTAACTATATGTCATTCTAGAGCTAACTATACTAATTAAGCCATTTTGGAGCTAACTAAGCTAAGTATAGGGCAGTTTTGATAAATTGGGCCATTTTGGAGCTAATTTAGCCTACTATGTAATTTAGGAGGAAACTAAGCTAATTATAGGAAATTTTTCGTAAAATAGGCAATTTTGGAGCTATTTAGCTTACTATGTCATTTAGGAGGAAACTATGCTAAGTATAGGACATTTTAGATTAAATAGCCCAGTTTGGAGCTATTTTCGCTTACTATGTCATTTAGGAGGAAACTAAGCTAATTATAGGACATTTTTTATTAATTGGGCCATTTTGGAGCTAATTTAGCTTACTATGTCATTTACGAGGAAACTAAGCTAACTATATGTCATCTTAGAGCTAACTTTGGTAAAAACAGGTCATTTAGGAGCTAACCATGCTTATTATGCCATTTTGGAGCTAACTAAGCTAAGTATAGGGCATTTAATAGCTAAGTTAGTTACAATAGGTCATTTTGGAGCTAGGTAATCTTATTATATCATTCAGGAGAGAACTAAGCGAAGTATAGGGCATTTTAGATAAAATAGACCATATTGGAGCTAGTCTAGCTTACTATGTCATTTAGGAGGAATCTGGACTAAGTATAGGACATTTAGAATAAATAACCCACTTTGGAGCTATTTTCGCTTACTATGTTATTCAGAAGGAAACTAAGCTAAGTATACGACATTTTTTATAAAATAGGCCATTTTGGAACTATTTTAGCTTATTATGTCATTTAGGAGGAAACTAAGCTATCTATATGTCATTTTAGAGCTAACTTTGGTAAAAACGGGTCATTTAGGAGCAAACCATGCTTATTATGCCATTTTGTAGCTAACTAATCTAGGTATAATAGGTTATTTTGGAGCTAGGTAAGCTTATTATGTTATTTACGAGAGAACTAAGCTAAGTATAGGGCATTTCTGATAAAATAGGCCATTTTGGAGCTAATTTAGCTTACTATGTCAATTAGGAGGAAACTAAGCTAAGTATAGGACTTTTTTGATAAAATAGGCCATTTTGGAGTTATTTTAGCTTACTATGTAATATAGGAGGAAACTAAGCTAACTATATGTCATTTTAGAGCTAACTTTGGTAAAAACAGGTCATTTAGGAGTTAACCATGTTTATTATGCCATTTTGGAGCTAACTAAGCTAAGTATAGGGCATTTAATAGCTAAGTTAGGTACACTAGGTCATTTTGGAGCTAGGTAATCTTATTATGTCATTTAGGAGAGAACTAAGGGAAGTATAGGGCATTTATGATAAAATAGGCCATTTCGGAGCTAATTTAGCCTACTATGTCATTTAGGAGGAAACTAAGCTAAGTATCGGACTTTTTTGATAAAATAGTCCATTTTTGAGTTATTTTAGCTTACTATGTAATTTAGGAGGAAACTAAGCTAACTATATGTCATTCTAGAGCTAACTATACTAATTATGCCATTTTGGAGCTAACTCAACTAAGTATAGGGAATTTTTGATAAAATGGGCCATTTTGGAGCTGATTTAGCTTACTATGTCATTTAGGAGGAAACTAAGCTAAGTATAGGACAATTTTGATAAAATTGGCCATTTTGGAGCTAATTTAGCTTACTATGTCATTTTGGAGCTAACTAAGGTAACTATAGGTCATTTTTGATAAAATTTGCCGTTTTCGAGCTAATTTAGCTTACTATGTCATTTTGGAGCTAACTAAGGTAACTATAGGTCATTTTTGATAAAATAGGCCATTTTGGAGCTAATTTAGCTTACTATGTCATGTAGGAGGAAACAAAGCTAAGTATAGGACATTTTGATAAAATAGGCCATTTTGGAGTTATTTTAGCTTAATATGTAATTTAGGAGGAAACTAAGCTAACTATATGTCATTCTAGAGCTAACTATACTAATTATGCCATTTTGGAGCTAATTATAGGGCATTTTTGATAAAGTGGGCCATTTTGGAGCTAATTTAGCTTACTATGTCATTTAGGGGGAAACTAAGCTAAGATAGGACATTTTTGATAAAATAGGCCATTTTGGCGCTAATTTAGCTTACTATGTCATTTAGGAGGAAACTATGCTAAGTCTAGGACATTTTATATTAAATAGCCCAGTTTGGAGATATTTTCGCTTAGTATATCATTTAGGAGGAAACTAAGCTAAGTATAGGACATTTTTTTTATTAATTGGGCCATTTTGGAGCTAATTTAGCTTACTATGTCATTTACGAGGAAACTAAGCTAACTATATTCCATTTTAGAGCTAACTTTGGTAAAAGCAGCTCACTTAGGAGCTAACCATGCTTATTATACCATTTTGGAGCTAACTAAGCTAAGTATATGGCATTTAATAGCTAAGCTAGGTACAATAGGTTATTTCGGAGGTAGGTAAGCTTATTATGTCATTTAGGAGAGAACTAAGCTAAGTATAGAACATTTTTGATAAAATAGGCCATTTTGGAGTTATTTTAGCTTACTATGTAATTTAGGAGGAAACTAAGCTAACTATATGTCATTCTAGAGCTAACTATACTAATTAAGCCATTTTGGAGCTAACTAAGCTAAGTATAGGGCAGTTTTGATAAATTGGGCCATTTTGGAGCTAATTTAGCCTACTATGTAATTTAGGAGGAAACTAAGCTAATTATAGGACATTTTTCTTAAAATAGGCCATTTTGGAGCTATTTAGCTTACTATGTCATTTAGGAGGAAACTATGCTAAGTATAGGACATTTTAGATTAAATAGCCCAGTTTGGAGCTATTTTCGCTTAGTATGTCATTTAGGAGGAAAATAAGCTAATTATAGGACATTTTTGATTAATTGGGCCATTTTGGAGCTAATTTAGCTTACTATGTCATTTACGAGGAAACTAAGCTAACTATCTGTCATCTTAGAGCTAACTTTGGTAAAAACAGGTCATTTAGGAGCTAACCATGCTTATTATGCCATTTTGGAGCTAACTAAGCTAAGTATAGGGCATTTAATAGCTATGTTAGGTACAATCGGTCATTTTTGATCTAGGTAATCTTATTATGTCATTTAGGAGAGAACTAAGCGAAGTATAGGTCATTTTAGATAAAATAGACCATTTTGGAGGTAGTCTAGCTTACTATGTCATTTAGGAGGAATCTAAGCTAAGTATACGACATTTTTTATAAAATAGGCCATTTTGGAACTATTTTAGCTTATTATGTCATTGAGGAGGAAACTAAGCTAACTATATGTCATTTTAGAGCTAACTTTGGTAAAAAGCAGGACATTTAGGAGCAAACCATGCTTATTATGCCATTTTTTAGCTAACTAATCTAGGTATAGGGCATTTAATAGCTAAGATAGGTACAATAGGTTATTTTGGAGCTAGGTAAGCTTATTATGTCATTTAGGAGAGAACTAAGCTAAGTATAGGGCATTTTTGATAAAATAGGCCATTTTGGAGCTAATTTAGCTTACTATGTCATTTTGGAGCTAACTAAGGTGACCATAGGCCATTTTTGATAAAATAGGCCGTTTTGGAGCTAATTTAGCTTACTATGTAATTTAGGATCTAAATTAGCTCCAATAGGTCATTTAGGAGCTCACTTTGGTAAAAACAGGTCATTTAGGAGGTAACAATATGCCATTTTGGGGCTAACTAAGCTAAGTATAGGACATTTTTAATAAAGCAGGCCATTTTGGAGATATTTTAGATTATTATGTTGTTTAGGGGGAAACTAAGCTAACTATATGTCATTTTAGACCTAACGTTGGTAAAAACAGGTCATTTAGGAGCTAACCATGTTTATTATGCCATTTTGGAGCTAACTAAGCTAAGTATAGGGCATTTAATAGCTAAGTTAGGTACAATAGGTCATTTTGGAGCTACGTAATCTTATTATGTCATTTAGGAGAGAACTAAGCGAAGTATAGGGCATTTTAGATAAAGTAGACCATTTTGGAGCTAGTCTAGCTTACTATGTCATTTAGGAGGAATCTAAGCTAAGTATAGGCCATTTGAGACTAAATAACCCATTTGGAGCTATTTTCTCTTACTATGTCATTTAGGAGGAAACTAAGCTAAGTATACGACATTTTTTATAAAATAGGCCATTTTGGAACTATTTTAGCTTATTATGTCATTTAGGAGGAAACTAAGCTAACTATATGTCATTTTAGAGCTAACTTTGGTAAAAACAGGTCATTTAGGAGCAAACCATGCTTATTATGCCATTTTGTAGCTAACTAATCTAGGTATAGGGCATTTAATAGGTAAGATAGCTACAATAGGTTATTTTGGTGCTAGGTAAGCTTATTATGTCATTTAGGAGAGAACTAAGCTAAGTATAGGTCATTTTTGATAAAACAGGCCATTTCGGAGCTAATTTAGCTTACTATGTCATTTTGGAGCTAACTAAGGTAACTATAGGCCATTTTTGATAAAATAGGCCGTTTTGGAGCGAATTTAGCTTACTATGTAATTTAGGAGCTAAATTAGCTCCAACAGGTCATTTAGGAGCTCACTTTGGTAAAAACAGGTCATTTAGGAGGTAACAATATACCATTTTGGGGCTAACTAAGCTAAGTATCGGACATTTTTAATAAAGCAGGCCATTTTGGAGATATTTTAGATTATTATGTCATTTAGGAGGAAACTAAGCTAACTATATGTCATTTTAGACCTAACTTTGGTAAAAACAGGTCATTTACGAGCTAACCATGTTTCTTATGCCATTTTGGAGCTAACTAAGCTAAGTATAGGGCATTTAATAGCTAAGTTAGGTACAATAGGTCATTTTGGAGCTACGTAATCTTATTATGTCATTTAGGAGAGAACTAAGCGAAGTATAGGGCATTTTAGATAAAGTAGACCATTTTGGAGCTAGTCTAGCTTACTATGTAATTTAGGAGGAATCTAAGCTAAGTATAGGCCATTTGAGACTAAATAACCCATTTTGGAGCTATTTTCGCTTACTATGTCATTTAGGAGGAAACTAAGCTAAGTATACGACATTTTTTATAAAATAGGCCATTTTGGAACTACTTTAGCTTATTATGTCATTTAGGAGGAAACTAAGCTAACTATATGTCATTTTAGAGCTAACTTTGGTAAAAACAGGTCATTTAGGAGCAAACCAGGCTTATTATGCCATTTGGTAGCTAACTAATCTAGGTATAGGGCATTTAATAGGTAAGATAGGTACAATATGTTATTTTGGAGCTAGGTAAGCTTATTATGTCATTTAGGAGAGAACTAAGCTAAGTATAGGGCATTTTTGATAAAATAGGCCATTTTGGAGCTAATTTAGCTTACTATGTCATTTTGGAGCTAACTAATGTAACTATAGTCCATTTTTCATAAAATAGGCCGTTTTGGAGCTAATTTAGCTTACTATGTAATTTAGGAGCTAAATTAGCTCCAATAGGTCATTTAGGAGCTCACTTTGGTAAAAACAGGTCATTTAGGAGGTAACAATATGCCATTTTGGGGCTAACTAAGCTAAGTATAGGACATTTTTAATAAAACAGGCCATTCTGGAGATATTTGAGATTATTATGTCATTTAGGAGGCAACTAAGCTAACTATATGTCATTTTAGACCTAACTTTGGTAAAAACAGGTCATTTACGAGCTAACCATGTTTATTATGCCATTTAGGAGCTAACTAAGCTAAGTATAGGGCATTTAATAGCTAAGTTAGGTACAATAGGTAATTTTGGAGCTACGTAATCTTATTATGTCATTTAGGAGAGAACTAAGCGAAGTATAGGGCATTTTAGATAAAGTAGACCATTTTGGAGCTAGTCTAGCTTACTATGTCATTTAGGAGGAATCTAAGCTAAGTATAGGCCATTTGAGACTAAATAACCCATTTTCGGAGCTATTTTCTCTTACTATGTCATTTAGGAGGAAACTAAGCTAAGTATACGACATTTTTTATAAAATAGGCCATTTTGGAACTATTTTAGCTTATTATGTCATTTAGGAGGAAACTAAGCTAACTATATGTCATTTTAGAGTTAACTTTGGTAAAAACAGGTCATTTAGGAGCAAACCATGCTTATTATGCCATTTTGTAGCTAACTAATCTAGGTATAGGGCATTTAATAGGTAAGATAGCTACAATAGGTTATTTTGGAGTTAGGTAAGCTTATTCTGTCATTTAGGAGAGAACTAAGCTAAGTATAGGGCATTTTTGATATAATAGGCCATTTTGGAGCTAATTTAGCTTACTATGTCATTTTGGAGCTAACTAAGGTAACTATAGTCCATTTTTCATAAAATAGGCCGTTTTGGAGCTAATTTAGCTTACTATGTAATTTAGGAGCTAAATTAGCTCCAATAGGTCATTTAGGAGCTCACTTTGGTAAAAACAGGTCATTTAGGAGGTAACAATATGCCATTTTGGGGCTAACTAAGCTAAGTATAGGACATTTTTAATAAAACAGGCCATTCTGGAGATATTTGAGATTATTATGTCATTTAGGAGGCAACTAAGCTAACTATATGTCATTTTAGACCTAACTTTGGTAAAAACAGGTCATTTACGAGCTAACCATGTTTATTATGCCATTTAGGAGCTAACTAAGCTAAGTATAGGGCATTTAATAGCTAAGTTAGGTACAATAGGTCATTTTGGAGCTACGTAATCTTATTATGTCATTTAGGAGAGAACTAAGCGAAGTATAGGGCATTTTAGATAAAGTAGACCATTTTGGAGCTAGTCTAGCTTACTATGTCATTTAGGAGGAATCTAAGCTAAGTATAGGCCATTAGAGACTAAATAACCCATTTTGGAGCTATTTTCGCTTACTATGTCATTTAGGAGGAAACTAAGCTAAGTATACGACATTTTTTATAAAATAGGCCATTTTGGAACAAATTTAGCTTATTATGTCATTTAGGAGGAAACTAAGCTAACTATATGTCATTTTAGCGCTAACTTTGGTAAAAACAGGTCATTTAGGAGCAAACCATGCTTATTATGCCATTTTGTAGCTAACTAATCTAGGTATAGGGCATTTAATAGGTAAGATAGGTACAATATGTTATTTTGGAGCTAGGTAAGCTTATTATGTCATTTAGGAGAGAACTAAGCTAAGTATAGGGCATTTTTGATAAAATAGGCCATTTTGGAGCTAATTTAGCTTACTATGTCATTTTGGAGCTAACTAAGGTAACTATAGGCCATTTTTATAAAATAGGCCGTTTTGGAGCTAATTTAGCTTACTATGTAATTTAGGAGCTAAATTAGCTCCAATAGGTCATTTAGGAGCTCACTTTGGTAAAAACAGGTCATTTAGGAGGTAACAATATGCCATTTTGGGGCTAACTAAGCTAAGTATAGGACATTTTTAATAAAACAGGCCATTTGGAGATATTTGAGATTATTATGTCATTTAGGAGGAAACTAAGCTAACTATATGTCATTTTAGACCTAACTTTGGTAAAAACAGGTCATTTACGAGCTAACCATGTTTATTATGCCATTTAGGAGCTAACTAAGCTAAGTATAGGGCATTTAATAGCTAAGTTAGGTACAATAGGTCATTTTGGAGCTACGTAATCTTATTATGTCATTTAGGAGAGAACTAAGCGAAGTATAGGGCATTTTAGATAAAGTAGACCATTTTGGAGCTAGTCTAGCTTACTATGTCATTTAGGAGGAATCTAAGCTAAGTATAGGCCATTTGAGACTAAATAACCCATTTTGGAGCTATTTTCTCTTACTATGTCATTTAGGAGGAAACTAAGCTAAGTATACGACATTTTTTATAAAATAGGCCATTTTGGAACTATTTTAGCTTATTATGTCATTTAGGAGGAAACTAAGCTAACTATATGTCATTTTAGAGTTAACTTTGGTAAAAACAGGTCATTTAGGAGCAAACCATGCTTATTATGCCATTTTGTAGCTAACTAATCTAGGTATAGGGCATTTAATAGGTAAGATAGCTACAATAGGTTATTTTGGAGCTAGGTAAGCTTATTATGTCATTTAGGAGAGAACTAAGCTAAGTATAGGGCATTTTTGATATAATAGGCCATTTTGGAGCTAATTTAGCTTACTATGTCATTTTGGAGCTAACTAAGGTAACTATAGGCCATTTTTGATAAAATAGGCCGTTTTGGAGCGAATTTAGCTTACTATGTAATTTAGGAGCTAAATTAGCTCCAATAGGTCATTTAGGAGCTCACTTTGGTAAAAACAGGTCATTTAGGAGGTAACAATATGCCATTTTGGGGCTAACTAAGCTAAGTACAGGACATTTTTAATAAAGCAGGCCATTTTGGAGATATTTTAGATTATTATGTCATTTAGGAGGAAACTAAGCTAACTATATGTCATTTTAGACCTAACTTTGGTAAAAACAGGTCATTTACGACCTAACCATGTTTATTATGCCATTTTGGAGCTAACTAAGCTAAGTATAGGGCATTTAATAGCTAAGTTAGGTACAATAGGTCATTTTGGAGCTACGTAATCTTATTATGTCATTTAGGAGAGAACTAAGCGAAGTATAGGGCATTTTAGATAAAGTAGACCATTTTGGAGCTAGTCTAGCTTACTATGTCATTTAGGAGGAATCTAAGCTAAGTATAGGCCATTTGAGACTAAATAACCCATTTTGGAGCTATTTTCGCTTACTATGTCATTTAGGAGGAAACTAAGCTAAGTATACGACATTTCTTATAAAATAGGCCATTTTGGAACTATTTTAGCTTATTATGTCATTTAGGAGGAAACTAAGCTAACTATATGTCATTTTAGAGCTAACTTTGGTAAAACAGGTCATTTAGGAGCAAACCATGCTTATTATGCCATTTTGTAGCTAACTAATCTAGGTATAGGGCATTTAATAGGTAAGATAGGTACAATAGGTTATTTTGGAGCTAGGTAAGCTTATTATGTCATTTAGGAGAGAACTAAGCTAAGTATAGGGCATTTTTGATAAAATAGGCCATTTTGGAGCTAATTTAGCTTACTATGTCATTTTGGAGCTAACTAAGGTAACTATAGGCCATTTTTGATAAAATAGGCCGTTTTGGAGCTAATTTAGCTTACTATGTAATTTAGGAGCTAAATTAGCTCCAATAGGTCATTTAGGAGCTCACTTTGGTAAAAACAGGTCATTTAGGAGGTAACAATATGCCATTTTGGGGCTAACTAAGCTAAGTATAGGACATTTTTAATAAAGCAGGCCATTTTGGAGATATTTTAGATTATTATGTCATTTAGGAGGAAACTAAGCTAACTATATGTCATTTTAGACCTAACTTTGGTAAAAACAGGTCATTTACGACCTAACCATGTTTATTATGCCATTTTGGAGCTAACTAAGCTAAGTATAGGGCATTTAATAGCTAAGTTAGGTACAATAGGTCATTTTGGAGCTACGTAATCTTATTATGTCATTTAGGAGAGAACTAAGCGAAGTATAGGGCATTTAGATAAAGTAGACCATTTGGAGCTAGTCTAGCTTACTATGTCATTTAGGAGGAATCTAAGCTAAGTATAGGCCATTTGAGACTAAATAACCCATTTTGGAGCTATTTTCGCTTACTATGTCATTTAGGAGGAAACTAAGCTAAGTATACGACATTTTTTATAAAATAGGCCATTTTGGAACTATTTTAGCTTATTATGTCATTTAGGACGAAACTAAGCTAACTATATGTCATTTTAGAGCTAACTTTGGTAAAAAACAGGTCATTTAGGAGCAAACCATGCTTATTATGCCATTTTGTAGCTAACTAATCTAGGTATAGGGCATTTAATAGGTAAGATAGGTACAATAGGTTATTTTGGAGCTAGGTAAGCTTATTATGTCATTTAGGAGAGAACTAAGCTAAGTATAGGGCATTTTTGATAAAATAGGCCATTTTGGAGCTAATTTAGCTTACTATGTCATTTTGGAGCTAACTAAGGTAACTATAGGCCATTTTTGATAAAATAGGCCGTTTTGGAGCTAATTTAGCTTACTATGTAATTTAGGAGCTAAATTAGCTCCAATAGGTCATTTAGGAGCTCACTTTGGTAAAAACAGGTCATTTAGGAGGTAACAATATGCCATTTTGGGGCTAACTAAGCTAAGTATAGGACATTTTTAATAAAACAGGCCATTTGGAGATATTTTAGATTATTATGTCATTTAGGAGGCAACTAAGCTAACATAGTATGTTCATTTTAGACCTAACTTTGGTACAAACAGGTCATTTTTAGGAGCTAACCATGTTTATTATGCCATTTGGAGCTAACTAAGCTAAGTATACGTGCATTTAGTAGCTATGGTTAGGTACAATAGGTCATTTTTGAGCTAGGTAATCTTATTATGTCATTTAGGAGAGAAACTTAAGCGAAGGTATAGGGCATTTTAGATAAATAGACCATTTTGGAGCTAGTCTAGCTTACTATGTCATTTAGGGAGGAATCTAGGCTAAGTATAGGCCATTTGAAGGACTAAATAAACCCATGTTTGGAGGTATTTTCGTTTACTATGTCATTTAGGAGGAAACTAAGCTAAGTATACGACATTTTTTATAAAATAGGCCATTTGGAACTATTTTAGCTTATTATGTCATTTAGGACGAAACTAAGCTAACTATATGTCATTTTAGAGCTAACTTTGGTAAAACAGGTCATTTAGGAGCAAACCATGCTTATTATGCCATTTTGTAGCTAACTAATCTAGGTATAGGGCATTTAATAGGTAAGATAGGTACAATGTTATTTTGGAGCTAGGTAAGCTTATTATGTCATTTAGGAGAGAACTAAGCTAAGTAGGGCATTTTTGATAAAATAGGCCATTTTGGAGCTAATTTAGCTTACTATGTCATTTTGGAGCTAACTAAGGTAACTATAGGCCATTTTTGATAAAATAGGCCGTTTTGGAGCTAATTTAGCTTACTATGTAATTTAGGAGCTAAATTAGCTCCAATAGGTCATTTAGGAGCTCACTTTGGTAAAAACAGGTCATTTAGGAGGTAACAATATGCCATTTTGGGGCTAACTAAGCTAAGTATAGGACATTTTTAATAAACAGGCCATTTTGGAGATATTTTAGATTATTATGTCATTTAGGAGGCAACTAAGCTAACTATATGTCATTTTAGACCTAACTTTGGTAAAAACAGGTCATTTAGGAGCTAACCATGTTTATTATGCCATTTTGGAGCTAACTAAGCTAAGTATAGGGCATTTAATAGCTAAGTTAGGTACAATAGGTCATTTTGGAGCTAGGTAATCTTATATGTCATTTAGGAGAGAACTAAGCGAAGTATAGGCATTTTAGATAAATAGACCATTTTGGAGCTAGTCTAGCTTACTATGTCATTAGGAGGAATCTAGCTAAGTATAGGCCATTTGAGACTAAATAACCCATTTTGGAGCTATTTTCGCTTACTATGTCATTTAGGAGGAAACTAAGCTAAGTATACGACATTTTTTATAAAATAGGCCATTTTGGAACTATTTTAGCTTATTATGTCATTTAGGAGGAAACTAAGCTAACTATATGTCATTTTAGAGCTAACTTTGGTAAAAACAGGTCATTTAGGAGCAAACCATGCTTATTATGCCATTTTGTAGCTAACTAATCTAGGTATAGGGCATTTAATAGGTAAGATAGGTACAATAGGTTATTTTGGAGCTAGGTAAGCTTATTATGTCATTTAGGAGAGAACTAAGCTAAGTATAGGGCATTTTTGATAAAATAGGCCATTTTGGAGCTAATTTAGCTTACTATGTCATTTTGGAGCTAACTAAGGTACTATAGGCCATTTTTGATAAAATAGGCCGTTTTGGAGCTAATTTAGCTTACTATGTAATTTAGGAGCTAAATTAGCTCCAATAGGTCATTTAGGAGCTCACTTTGGTAAAAACAGGTCATTTAGGAGGTAACAATATGCCATTTTGGGGCTAACTAAGCTAAGTATAGGACATTTTTAATAAAACAGGCCATTTTGGAGTATTTAGATTATTATGTCATTTAGGAGGAAACTAAGCTAACTATATGTCATTTTAGACCTAACTTTGGTAAAAACAGGTCATTTAGGAGCTAACCATGTTTATTATGCCATTTTGGAGCTAACTAAGCTAAGTATAGGGCATTTAATAGCTAAGTTAGGTACAATAGGTCATTTTGGAGCTAGGTAATCTTATTATGTCATTTAGGAGAGAACTAAGCGAAGTATAGGGCATTTTAGATAAAATAGACCATTTTGGAGCTAGTCTAGCTTACTATGTCATTTAGGAGGAATCTAAGCTAAGTATAGG
Organism: Hordeum marinum; assembly: GCA_022496015.1. Classification (NCBI taxonomy): domain Eukaryota; kingdom Viridiplantae; phylum Streptophyta; class Magnoliopsida; order Poales; family Poaceae; genus Hordeum; species Hordeum marinum. The sequence goes on from JAAAWK010000098.1 coordinate 42,299, forward strand.
ACATTTGAGACTTAAATAACCCATTTTGGAGCTATTTTCGCTTACTATGTCATTTAGGAGGGAAAACTAAGCTAAGTATACGACATTTTTTATAAAATAGGCCATTTTGGAACTATTTTAGCTATTATGTCATTTAGGAGGACACTAAGCTAACTATATGTCATTTTAGAGCTAACTTTTGTAAAAACAGGTCATTTAGGAGCAAACCATGCTTATTATGCCATTTTGTAGCTAACTAATCTAGGTATAGGGCATTTAATAGGTAAGATAGGTACAAATAGGTTATTTTGGAGCTAGGTAAGCTTATTATGTCATTTTAGGAGAGAACTAAGCTAAGTATAGGGCATTTTTGATAAAATAGGCCATTTTGGAGCTAATTTAGCTTACTATGTCATTTTGGAGCTAACTAAGGTACTATAGGCCATTTTTGATAAAATAGGCCGTTTTGGAGCTAATTTAGCTTACTATGTAATTTAGGAGCTAAATTAGCTCCAATAGGTCATTAGGAGCTCACTTTGGTAAAAACAGGTCATTTAGGAGGTAACAATATGCCATTTGGGGCTAACTAAGCTAAGTATAGGACATTTTTAATAAACAGGCCATTTGGAGATATTTAGATTATTATGTCATTTAGGAGGCAACTAAGCTAACTATATGTCATTTAGACCTAACTTTGGTAAAAACAGGTCATTTAGGAGCTAACCATGTTTATTATGCCATTTTGGAGCTAACTAAGCTAAGTATAGGGCATTTAATAGCTACGTTAGGTACAATAGGTCATTTTGGAGCTAGGTAATCTTATTATGTCATTTAGGAGAGAACTAAGCGAAGTATAGGGCATTTTAGATAAAATAGACCATTTTGGAGCTAGTCTAGCTTACTATGTCATTTAGGAGGAATCTAGGCTAAGTATAGGCCATTTGAGACTAAAAACCCATTTTGGAGCTATTTTCGCTTACTATGTCATTTAGGAGGAAACTAAGCTAAGTATACGACATTTTTTATAAAATAGGCCATTTTGGAACTATTTTAGCTTATTATGTCATTTAGGAGGAAACTAAGTTAACTATATGTCATTTTAGAGCTAACTTTGGTAAAAACAGGTCATTTAGGAGCAAACCATGCTTATTATGCCATTTTCTAGCTAACTAATCTAGGTATAGGGCATTTAATAGGTAAGATAGGTACAATAGGTATTTTGGAGCTAGGTAAGCTTTATGTCATTTAGGAGAGAACTAAGCTAAGTATAGGGCATTTTTGATAAAATAGGCCATTTTGGAGCTAATTTAGCTTACTATGTCATTTTGGAGCTAACTAAGGTGACTATAGGCCATTTTTGATAAAATAGGCCGTTTTGGAGCTAATTTAGCTTACTATGTAATTTAGGAGCTAAATTAGCTCCAATAGGTCATTTAGGAGCTCACTTTGGTAAAAACAGGTCATTTAGGAGGTAACAATATGCCATTTTGGGGCTAACTAAGCTAAGTATAGGACATTTTTAATAAAACAGGCCATTTTGGAGGTATTTTAGATTATTATGTCATTTAGGAGGAAACTAAGCTAACTATATGTCATTTTAGACCTAACTTTGGTAAAAACAGGTCATTTAGGAGCTAACCATGTTTATTATGCCATTTTGGAGCTAACTAAGCTAAGTATAGGGCATTTAATAGCTAAGTTAGGTACAATAGGTCATTTTGGAGCTAGGTAATCTCATTATGTCATTTAGGAGAGAACTAAGCGAAGTATAGGGCATTTTAGATAAAATAGACCATTTTGGAGGTAGTCTAGCTTACTATGTCATTTAGGAGGAATCTAAGCTAAGTATAGGACATTTGAGATTAAATAACCCATTTTGGAGCTATTTTCGCTTACTATGTCATTTAGGAGGAAACTAAGCTAAGTATACGACATTTTTTATAAAATAGGCCATTTTGGAACTATTTTAGCTTATTATGTCATTTAGGAGGACACTAAGCTAACTATATGTCATTTTAGAGCTAACTTTGGTAAAAACAGGTCATTTAGGAGCAAACCATGCTTATTATGCCATTTTGTAGCTAACTAATCTAGGTATAGGGCATTTAATAGGTAAGATAGGTACAATAGGTTATTTTGGAGCTAGGTAAGCTTATTATGTCATTTAGGAGAGAACTAAGCTAAGTATAGGGCATTTTTGATAAAATAGGCCATTTTGGAGCTAATTTAGCTTACTATGTCATTTTGGAGCTAACTAAGGTGACTATAGGCCATTTTTGATAAAATAGGCCGTTTTGGAGCTAATTTAGCTTACTATGTAATTTAGGAGCTAAATTAGCTCCAATAGGTCATTTAGGAGCTCACTTTGGTAAAAACAGGTCATTTAGGAGGTAACAATATGCCATTTTGGGGCTAACTAAGCTAAGTATAGGACATTTTTAATAAAACAGGCCATTTTGGAGATATTTTAGATTATTATGTCATTTAGGAGGCAACTAAGCTAACTATATGTCATTTTAGACCTAACTTTGGTAAAAACAGGTCATTTAGGAGCTAACCATGTTTATTATGCCATTTTGGAGCTAACTAAGCTAAGTATAGGGCATTTAATAGCTATGTTAGGTACAATAGGTCATTTTGGAGCTAGGTAATCTTATTATGTCATTTAGGAGAGAACTAAGCGAAGTATAGGGCATTTTAGATAAAATAGACCATTTTGGAGCTAGTCTAGCTTACTATGTCATTTAGGAGGAATCTAAGCTAAGTATAGGCCATTTGAGACTAAATAACCCATTTTGGAGCTATTTTCGCTTACTATGTCATTTAGGAGGAAACTAAGCTAAGTATACGACATTTTTTATAAAATAGGCCATTTTGGAACTATTTTAGCTTATTATGTCATTTAGGAGGAAACTAAGCTAACTATATGTCATTTTAGAGCTAACTTTGGTAAAAACAGGTCATTTAGGAGCAAACCATGCTTATTATGCCATTTTGTAGCTAACTAATCTAGGTATAGGGCATTTAATAGGTAAGATAGGTACAATAGGTTATTTTGGAGCTAGGTAAGCTTATTATGTCATTTAGGAGAGAACTAAGCTAAGTATAGGGCATTTTTGATAAAATAGGCCATTTTGGAGCTAATTTAGCTTACTATGTCATTTTGGAGCTAACTAAGGTGACTATAGGCCATTTTTGATAAAATAGGCCGTTTTGGAGCTAATTTAGCTTACTATGTAATTTAGGAGCTAAATTAGCTCCAATAGGTCATTTAGGAGCTCACTTTGGTAAAAACAGGTCATTTAGGAGGTAACAATATGCCATTTTGGGGCTAACTAAGCTAAGTATAGGACATTTTTAATAAAACAGGCCATTTTGGAGATATTTTAGATTATTATGTCATTTAGGAGGCAACTAAGCTAACTATATGTCATTTTAGACCTAACTTTGGTAAAAACAGGTCATTTAGGAGCTAACCATGTTTATTATGCCATTTTGGAGCTAACTAAGCTAAGTATAGGGCATTTAATAGCTAAGTTAGGTACAATAGGTCATTTTGGAGCTACGTAATCTTATTATGTCATTTAGGAGAGAAGTAAGCGAAGTATAGGGCATTTTAGATAAAATAGACCATTTTGGAGCTAGTCTAGCTTACTATGTCATTTAGGAGGAATCTAGGCTAAGTATAGGCCATTTGAGACTAAATAAGCCATTTTGGAGCTATTTTCGCTTACTATGTCATTTAGGAGGAAACTAAGCTAAGTATACGACATTTTTTATAAAATAGGCCATTTTGGAACTATTTTAGCTTATTATGTCATTTAGGAGGAAACTAAGTTAACTATATGTCATTTTAGAGCTAACTTTTGTAAAAACAGGTCATTTAGGAGCAAACCATGCTTATTATGCCATTTTGTAGCTAACTAATCTAGGTATAGGGCATTTAATAGCTAAGATAGGTACAATAGGTTATTTTGGAGCTAGGTAAGCTTATTATGTCATTTAGGAGAGAACTAAGCTAAGTATAGGGCATTTTTGATAAAATAGGCCATTTTGGAGCTAATTTAGCTTACTATGTCATTTTGGAGCTAACTAAGGTAACTATAGGCCATTTTTGATAAAATAGGCCGTTTTGGAGCTAATTTAGCTTACTATGTAATTTAGGAGCTAAATTAGCTCCAATAGGTCATTTAGGAGCTCACTTTGGTAAAAACAGGTCATTTAGGAGGTAACAATATGCCATTTTGGGGCTAACTAAGCTAAGTATAGGACATTTTTAATAAAACAGGCCATTTTGGAGATATTTTAGATTATTATGTCATTTAGGAGGCAACTAAGCTAACTATATGTCATTTTAGACCTAACTTTGGTAAAAACAGGTCATTTAGGAGCTAACCATGTTTATTATGCCATTTTGGAGCTAACTAAGCTAAGTATAGGGCATTTAATAGCTAAGTTAGGTACAATAGGTCATTTTGGAGCTACGTAATCTTATTATGTCATTTAGGAGAGAAGTAAGCGAAGTATAGGGCATTTTAGATAAAATAGACCATTTTGGAGCTAGTCTAGCTTACTATGTCATTTAGGAGGAATCTAGGCTAAGTATAGGCCATTTGAGACTAAATAACCCATTTTGGAGCTATTTTCGCTTACTATGTCATTTAGGAGGAAACTAAGCTAAGTATACGACATTTTTTATAAAATAGGCCATTTTGGAACTATTTTAGCTTATTATGTCATTTAGGAGGACACTAAGCTAACTATATGTCATTTTAGAGCTAACTTTGGTAAAAACAGGTCATTTAGGAGCAAACCATGCTTATTATGCCATTTTGTAGCTAACTAATCTAGGTATAGGGCATTTAATAGGTAAGATAGGTACAATAGGTTATTTTGGAGCTAGGTAAGCTTATTATGTCATTTAGGAGAGAACTAAGCTAAGTATAGGGCATTTTTGATAAAATAGGCCATTTTGGAGCTAATTTAGCTTACTATGTCATTTTGGAGCTAACTAAGGTGACTATAGGCCATTTTTGATAAAATAGGCCGTTTTGGAGCTAATTTAGCTTACTATGTAATTTAGGAGCTAAATTAGCTCCAATAGGTCATTTAGGAGCTCACTTTGGTAAAAACAGGTCATTTAGGAGGTAACAATATGCCATTTTGGGCCTAACTAAGCTAAGTATAGGACATTTTCAATAAAACAGGCCATTTTGGAGATATTTTATATTATTATGTCATTTAGGAGGAAACTAAGCTAACTATATGTCATTTTAGACCTAACTTTGGTAAAAACAGGTCATTTAGGAGCTAACCATGTTTATTATGCCATTTTGGAGCTAACTAAGCTAAGTATAGGGCATTTAATAGCTAAGTTAGGTACAATAGGTCATTTTGGAGCTACGTAATCTTATTATGTCATTTAGGAGAGAAGTAAGCGAAGTATAGGGCATTTTAGATAAAATAGACCATTTTGGAGCTAGTCTAGCTTACTATGTCATTTAGGAGGAATCTAGGCTAAGTATAGGCCATTTGAGACTAAATAACCCATTTTGGAGCTATTTTCGCTTACTATGTCATTTAGGAGGAAACTAAGCTAAGTATACGACATTTTTTATAAAATAGGCCATTTTGGAACTATTTTAGCTTATTATGTCATTTAGGAGGACACTAAGCTAACTATATGTCATTTTAGAGCTAACTTTGGTAAAAACAGGTCATTTAGGAGCAAACCATGCTTATTATGCCATTTTGTAGCTAACTAATCTAGGTATAGGGCATTTAATAGGTAAGATAGGTACAATAGGTTATTTTGGAGCTAGGTAAGCTTATTATGTCATTTAGGAGAGAACTAAGCTAAGTATAGGGCATTTTTGATAAAATAGGCCATTTTGGAGCTAATTTAGCTTACTATGTCATTTTGGAGCTAACTAAGGTGACTATAGGCCATTTTTGATAAAATAGGCCGTTTTGGAGCTAATTTAGCTTACTATGTAATTTAGGAGCTAAATTAGCTCCAATAGGTCATTTAGGAGCTCACTTTGGTAAAAACAGGTCATTTAGGAGGTAACAATATGCCATTTTGGGGCTAACTAAGCTAAGTATAGGACATTTTTAATAAAACAGGCCATTTTGGAGATATTTTAGATTATTATGTCATTTAGGAGGAAACTAAGCTAACTATATGTCATTTTAGACCTAACTTTGGTAAAAACAGGTCATTTAGGAGCTAACCATGTTTATTATGCCATTTTGGAGCTAACTAAGCTAAGTATAGGGCATTTAATAGCTAAGTTAGGTACAATAGGTCATTTTGGAGCTAGGTAATCTTATTATGTCATTTAGGAGAGAACTAAGCGAAGTATAGGGCATTTTAGATAAAATAGACCATTTTGGAGCTAGTCTAGCTTACTATGTCATTTAGGAGGAATCTAAGCTAAGTATAGGCCATTTGAGACTAAATAACCCATTTTGGAGCTATTTTCGCTTACTATGTCATTTAGGAGGAAACTAAGCTAAGTATACGACATTTTTTATAAAATAGGCCATTTTGGAACTATTTTAGCTTATTATGTCATTTAGGAGGACACTAAGCTAACTATATGTCATTTTAGAGCTAACTTTGGTAAAAACAGGTCATTTAGGAGCAAACCATGCTTATTATGCCATTTTGTAGCTAACTAATCTAGGTATAGGGCATTTAATAGGTAAGATAGGTACAATAGGTTATTTTGGAGCTAGGTAAGCTTATTATGTCATTTAGGAGAGAACTAAGCTAAGTATAGGGCATTTTTGATAAAATAGGCCATTTTGGAGCTAATTTAGCTTACTATGTCATTTTGGAGCTAACTAAGGTAACTATAGGCCATTTTTGATAAAATAGGCCGTTTTGGAGATAATTTAGCCTACTATGTAATTTAGGAGCTAAATTAGCTCCAATAGGTCATTTAGGAGCTCACTTTGGTAAAAACAGGTCATTTAGGAGGTAACAATATGCCATTTTGGGGCTAACTAAGCTAAGTATAGGACATTTTTAATAAAACAGGCCATTTTGGAGGTATTTTAGATTATTATGTCATTTAGGAGGAAACTAAGCTAACTATATGTCATTTTAGACCTAACTTTGGTAAAAACAGGTCATTTAGGAGCTAACCATGTTTATTATGCCATTTTGGAGCTAACTAAGCTAAGTATAGGGCATTTAATAGCTAAGTTAGGTACAATAGGTCATTTTGGAGCTAGGTAATCTTATTATGTCATTTAGGAGAGAACTAAGCGAAGTATAGGGCATTTTAGATAAAATAGACCATTTTGGAGCTAGTCTAGCTTACTATGTCATTTAGGAGGAATCTAGGCTAAGTATAGGCCATTTGAGACTAAATAACCCATTTTGGAGCTATTTTCGCTTACTATGTCATTTAGGAGGAAACTAAGCTAAGTATACGACATTTTTCATAAAATAGGCCAGTTTGGAACTATTTTAGCTTATTATGTCATTTTGGAGGACACTAAGCTAACTATATGTCATTTTAGAGCTAACTTTGGTAAAAACAGGTCATTTAGGAGCAAACCATGCTTATTATGCCATTTTGTAGCTAACTAATCTAGGTATAGGGCATTTAATAGGTAAGATAGGTACAATAGGTTATTTTGGAGCTAGGTAAGCTTATTATGTCATTTAGGAGAGAACTAAGCTAAGTATAGGGCATTTTTGATAAAATAGGCCATTTTGGAGCTAATTTAGCTTACTATGTCATTTTGGAGCTAACTAAGGTGACTATAGGCCATTTTTGATAAAATAGGCCGTTTTGGAGCTAATTTAGCTTACTATGTAATTTAGGAGCTAAATTAGCTCCAATAGGTCATTTAGGAGCTCACTTTGGTAAAAACAGGTCATTTAGGAGGTAACAATATGCCATTTTGGGGCTAACTAAGCTAAGTATAGGACATTTTTAATAAAACAGGCCATTTTGGAGATATTTTAGATTATTATGTCATTTAGGAGGCAACTAAGCTAACTATATGTCATTTTAGACCTAACTTTGGTAAAAACAGGTCATTTAGGAGCTAACCATGTTTATTATGCCATTTTGGAGCTAACTAAGCTAAGTATAGGGCATTTAATAGCTAAGTTAGGTACAATAGGTCATTTTGGAGCTAGGTAATCTTATTATGTCATTTAGGAGAGAACTAAGCGAAGTATAGGGCATTTTAGATAAAATAGACCATTTTGGAGCTAGTCTAGCTTACTATGTCATTTAGGAGGAATCTAGGCTAAGTATAGGCCATTTGAGACTAAATAACCCATTTTGGAGCTATTTTCGCTTACTATGTCATTTAGGAGGAAACTAAGCTAAGTATACGACATTTTTTATAAAATAGGCCATTTTGGAACTATTTTAGCTTATTATGTCATTTAGGAGGACACTAAGCTAACTATATGTCATTTTAGAGCTAACTTTGGTAAAAACAGGTCATTTAGGAGCAAACCATGCTTATTATGCCATTTTGCTAGCTAACTAATCTAGGTATAGGGCATTTAATAGGTAAGATAGGTACAATAGGTTATTTTGGAGCTAGGTAAGCTTATTATGTCATTTAGGAGAGAACTAAGCTAAGTATAGGGCATTTTTGATAAAATAGGCCATTTTGGAGCTAATTTAGCTTACTATGTCATTTTGGAGCTAACTAAGGTAACTATAGGCCATTTTTGATAAAATAGGCCGTTTTGGAGCTAATTTAGCTTACTATGTAATTTAGGAGCTAAATTAGCTCCAATAGGTCATTTAGGAGCTCACTTTGGTAAAAACAGGTCATTTAGGAGGTAACAATATGCCATTTTGGGGCTAACTAAGCTAAGTATAGGACATTTTTAATAAAACAGGCCATTTTGGAGATATTTTAGATTATTATGTCATTTAGGAGGCAACTAAGCTAACTATATGTCATTTTAGACCTAACTTTGGTAAAAACAGGTCATTTAGGAGCTAACCATGTTTATTATGCCATTTTGGAGCTAACTAAGCTAAGTATAGGGCATTTAATAGCTAAGTTAGGTACAATAGGTCATTTTGGAGCTAGGTAATCTTATTATGTCATTTAGGAGAGAACTAAGCGAAGTATAGGGCATTTTAGATAAAATAGACCATTTTGGAGCTAGTCTAGCTTACTATGTCATTTAGGAGGAATCTAGGCTAAGTATAGGCCATTTGAGACTAAATAACCCATTTTGGAGCTATTTTCGCTTACTATGTCATTTAGGAGGAAACTAAGCTAAGTATACGACATTTTTTATAAAATAGGCCATTTTGGAACTATTTTAGCTTATTATGTCATTTAGGAGGACACTAAGCTAACTATATGTCATTTTAGAGCTAACTTTGGTAAAAACAGGTCATTTAGGAGCAAACCATGCTTATTATGCCATTTTGTAGCTAACTAATCTAGGTATAGGGCATTTAATAGGTAAGATAGGTACAATAGGTTATTTTGGAGCTAGGTAAGCTTATTATGTCATTTAGGAGAGAACTAAGCTAAGTATAGGGCATTTTTGATAAAATAGGCCATTTTGGAGCTAATTTAGCTTACTATGTCATTTTGGAGCTAACTAAGGTACTATAGGCCATTTTTGATAAAATAGGCCGTTTTGGAGCTAATTTAGCTTACTATGTAATTTAGGAGCTAAATTAGCTCCAATAGGTCATTTAGGAGCTCACTTTGGTAAAAACAGGTCATTTAGGAGGTAACAATATGCCATTTTGGGGCTAACTAAGCTAAGTATAGGACATTTTTAATAAAACAGGCCATTTTGGAGATATTTTAGATTATTATGTCATTTAGGAGGAAACTAAGCTAACTATATGTCATTTTAGACCTAACTTTGGTAAAAACAGGTCATTTAGGAGCTAACCATGTTTATTATGCCATTTTGGAGCTAACTAAGCTAAGTATAGGGCATTTAATAGCTAAGTTAGGTACAATAGGTCATTTTGGAGCTAGGTAATCTTATTATGTCATTTAGGAGAGAACTAAGCGAAGTATAGGGCATTTTAGATAAAATAGACCATTTTGGAGCTAGTCTAGCTTACTATGTCATTTAGGAGGAATCTAAGCTAAGTATAGGCCATTTGAGACTAAATAACCCATTTTGGAGCTATTTTCGCTTACTATGTCATTTAGGAGGAAACTAAGCTAAGTATACGACATTTTTTATAAAATAGGCCATTTTGGAACTATTTTAGCTTATTATGTCATTTAGGACGACACTAAGCTAACTATATGTCATTTTAGAGCTAACTTTGGTAAAACAGGTCATTTAGGAGCAAACCATGCTTATTATGCCATTTTGTAGCTAACTAATCTAGGTATAGGGCATTTAATAGGTAAGATAGGTACAATATGTTATTTTGGACCTAGGTAAGCTTATTATGTCATTTAGGAGAGAACTAAGCTAAGTATAGGGCATTTTTGATAAAATAGGCCATTTTGGAGCTAATTTAGCTTACTATGTCATTTTGGAGCTAACTAAGGTAACTATAGGCCATTTTTGATAAAATAGGCCGTTTTGGAGCTAATTTAGCTTACTATGTAATTTAGGAGCTAAATTAGCTCCAATAGGTCATTTAGGAGCTCACTTTGGTAAAAACAGGTCATTTAGGAGGTAACAATATGCCATTTTGGGGCTAACTAAGCTAAGTATAGGACATTTTTAATAAAACAGGCCATTTTGGAGATATTTTAGATTATTATGTCATTTAGGAGGCAACTAAGCTAACTATATGTCATTTTAGACCTAACTTTGGTAAAAACAGGTCATTTAGGAGCTAACCATGTTTATTATGCCATTTTGGAGCTAACTAAGCTAAGTATAGGGCATTTAATAGCTAAGTTAGGTACAATAGGTCATTTTGGAGCTAGGTAATCTTATTATGTCATTTAGGAGAGAACTAAGCGAAGTATAGGGCATTTTAGATAAATAGACCATTTTGGAGCTAGTCTAGCTTACTATGTCATTTAGGAGGAATCTAGGCTAAGTATAGGCCATTTGAGACTAAATAACCCATTTTGGAGCTATTTTCGCTTACTATGTCATTTAGGAGGAAACTAAGCTAAGTATACGACATTTTTTATAAAATAGGCCATTTTGGAACTATTTAGCTTATTATGTCATTTAGGAGGAAACTAAGCTAACTATATGTCATTTTAGAGCTAACTTTGGTAAAAACAGGTCATTTAGGAGCAAACCATGCTTATTATGCCATTTTCTAGCTAACTAATCTAGGTATAGGGCATTTAATAGGTAAGATAGGTACAATAGGTTATTTTGGAGCTAGGTAAGCTTATTATGTCATTTAGGAGAGAACTAAGCTAAGTATAGGGCATTTTTGATAAAATAGGCCATTTTGGAGCTAATTTAGCTTACTATGTCATTTTGGAGCTAACTAAGGTAACTATAGGCCATTTTTGATAAAATAGGCCGTTTTGGAGCTAATTTAGCTTACTATGTAATTTAGGAGCTAAATTAGCTCCAATAGGTCATTTAGGAGCTCACTTTGGTAAAAACAGGTCATTTAGGAGGTAACAATATGCCATTTTGGGGCTAACTAAGCTAAGTATAGGACATTTTTAATAAAACAGGCCATTTTGGAGGTATTTTAGATTATTATGTCATTTAGGAGGAAACTAAGCTAACTATATGTCATTTTAGACCTAACTTTGGTAAAAACAGGTCATTTAGGAGCTAACCATGTTTATTATGCCATTTTGGAGCTAACTAAGCTAAGTATAGGGCATTTAATAGCTAAGTTAGGTACAATAGGTCATTTTGGAGCTAGGTAATCTTATTATGTCATTTAGGAGAGAACTAAGCGAAGTATAGGGCATTTTAGATAAAATAGACCATTTTGGAGCTAGTCTAGCTTACTATGTCATTTAGGAGGAATCTAAGCTAAGTATAGGCCATTTGAGACTAAATAACCCATTTTGGAGCTATTTTCGCTTACTATGTCATTTAGGAGGAAACTAAGCTAAGTATACGACATTTTTTATAAAATAGGCCATTTTGGAACTATTTTAGCTTATTATGTCATTTAGGAGGACACTAAGCTAACTATATGTCATTTTAGAGCTAACTTTGGTAAAAACTGGTCATTTAGGAGCAAACCATGCTTATTATGCCATTTTGTAGCTAACTAATCTAGGTATAGGGCATTTAATAGCTAAGATAGGTACAATAGGTTATTTTGGAGCTAGGTAAGCTTATTATGTCATTTAGGAGAGAACTAAGCTAAGTATAGGGCATTTTTGATAATTAGGCCATTTTGGAGCTAATTTAGCTTACTATGTCATTTTGGAGCTAACTAAGGTGACTATAGGCCATTTTTAATAAAATAGGCCGTTTTGGAGCTAATTTAGCCTACTATGTAATTTAGGAGCTAAATTAGCTCCAATAGGTCATTTAGGAGCTCACTTTGGTAAAAACAGGTCATTTAGGAGGTAACAATATGCCATTTTGGGCTAACTAAGCTAAGTATAGGACATTTTTAATAAAACAGGCCATTTGGAGGTATTTTAGATTATTATGTCATTTAGGAGGAAACTAAGCTAACTATATGTCATTTTAGACCTAACTTTGGTAAAAACAGGTCATTTAGGAGCTAACCATGTTTATTATGCCATTTGGAGCTAACTAAGCTAAGTATAGGGCATTTAATAGCTAAGTTAGGTACAATAGGTCATTTTGGAGCTACGTAATCTTATTATGTCATTTAGGAGAGAACTAAGCGAAGTATAGGGCATTTTAGATAAAATAGACCATTTTGGAGCTAGTCTAGCTTACTATGTCATTTAGGAGGAATCTAGGCTAAGTATAGGCCATTTGAGACTCAATAACCCATTTTGGAGCTATTTTCGCTTACTATGTCATTTAGGAGGAAACTAAGCTAAGTATACGACATTTTTTATAAAATAGGCCATTTTGGAACTATTTTAGCTTATTATGTCATTTAGGAGGACACTAAGCTAACTATATGTCATTTTAGAGCTAACTTTGGTAAAAACAGGTCATTTAGGAGCAAACCATGCTTATTATGCCATTTTCTAGCTAACTAATCTAGGTATAGGGCATTTAATAGGTAAGATAGGTACAATAGGTTATTTTGGAGCTAGGTAAGCTTATTATGTCATTTAGGAGAGAACTAAGCTAAGTATAGGGCATTTTTGATAAAATAGGCCATTTTGGAGCTAATTTAGCTTACTATGTCATTTTGGAGCTAACTAAGGTACTATAGGCCATTTTTGATTAAAATAGGCCGTTTTGGAGCTAATTTAGCTTACTATGTAATTTAGGAGCTAAATTAGCTCCAATAGGTCATTTAGGAGCTCACTTTGGTAAAAAACAGGTCATTTAGGAGGTAACAATATGCCATTTTGGGCTAACTAAGCTAAGTATAGGACATTTTTAATAAAACAGGCCATTTTGGAGATATTTTAGATTATTATGTCATTTAGGAGGCAACTAAGCTAACTATATGTCATTTTAGACCTAACTTTGGTAAAAACAGGTCATTTAGGAGCTAACCATGTTTATTATGCCATTTTGGAGCTAACTAAGCTAAGTATAGGGCATTTAATAGCTAAGTTAGGTACAATAGGTCATTTTGGAGCTAGGTAATCTTATTATGTCATTTAGGAGAGAACTAAGCGAAGTATAGGGCATTTTAGATAAAATAGACCATTTTGGAGCTAGTCTAGCTTACTATGTCATTTAGGAGGAATCTAGGCTAAGTATAGGCCATTTGAGACTAAATAACCCATTTTGGAGCTATTTTCGCTTACTATGTCATTTAGGAGGAAACTAAGCTAAGTATACGACATTTTTTATAAAATAGGCCATTTGGAACTATTTTAGCTTATTATGTCATTTAGGAGGACACTAAGCTAACTATATGTCATTTTAGAGCTAACTTTGGTAAAAACAGGTCATTTAGGAGCAAACCATGCTTATTATGCCATTTTTCTAGCTAACTAATCTAGGTATAGGGCATTTAATAGGTAAGATAGGTACAATAGGTTATTTTGGAGCTAGGTAAGCTTATTATGTCATTTAGGAGAGAACTAAGCTAAGTATAGGGCATTTTTGATTAAAATAGGCCATTTTGGAGCTAATTTAGCTTACTATGTCATTTTGGAGCTAACTAAGGTAACTATAGGCCATTTTTGATAAAATAGGCCGTTTTGGAGCTAATTTAGCTTACTATGTAATTTAGGAGCTAAATTAGCTCCAATAGGTCATTAGAAGCTCACTTTGGTAAAAACAGGTCATTTAGGAGGTAAACAATATGCCATTTTGGGGCTAACTAAGCTAAGTATAGGACATTTTTAATAAAACAGGCCATTTTGGAGATATTTTAGATTATTATGTCCATTTAGGAGGCAACTAAAGCTAACTATATGTCATTTTAGACCTAACTTTGGTAAAAACAGGTCATTTAGGAGCTAACCATGTTTATTATGCCTATTTTGGAGCTAACTAAGCTAAGTATAGGGCATTTAATAGCTATGTTAGGTACAATAGGTCATTTTGGGAGCTAGGTAATCTTATTATGTCATTTAGGAGAGAACTAAGCGAAAGTATAGGGCATTTTAGATAAAATAGACCATTTTGGAGCTAGTCTAGCTTACTATTGTCATTTAGGAGGAATCTAGGCTAAGTATAGGCCATTTGAGACTAAATAACCCATTTTGGAGCTATTTTCGCTTACTATTGTCATTTAGGAGGAACTAAGCTAAGTATACGACATTTTTTATAAAATAGGCCATTTTGGAACTATTTTAGCTTATTATGTCATTTAGGAGGACACTAAGCTAACTATATGTCATTTTAGAGCTAACTTTGGTAAAAAAGGTCATTTAGGAGCAAACCATGCTTATTATGCCATTTTGTAGCTAACTAATCTAGGTATAGGGCATTTAATAGGTAAGATAGGTACAATAGGTTATTTTGGAGCTAGGTAAGCTTATTATGTCATTTAGGAGAGAACTAAGCTAAGTATAGGGCATTTTGATAAATAGGCCATTTTGGAGCTAATTTAGCTTACTCTGTCATTTTGGAGCTAACTAAGGTGACTATAGGCCATTTTTGATAAAATAGGCCGTTTTGGAGCTAATTTAGCTTACTATGTAATTTAGGAGCTAAATTTAGCTCCAATAGGTCATTAGGAGACTCACTTTGGTACAAACAGGTCATTTAGGAGGTAACAATATGCCATTTTGGGGCTAACTAAGCTAAGTATAGGACATTTTTAATAAAACATGCCATTTTGGAGAATTTTAGATTATTATGTCATTTAGGAGGAACTAAGCTAACTATATGTCATTTTAGACCTAACTTTGGTAAAAACAGGTCATTTAGGAGCTAACCATGTTATTATGCCATTTGGAGCTAACTAAGCTAAGTTAGGGCATTTAATAGCTAAGTTAGGTACAATAGGTCATTTTGGAGCTAGGTAATCTTATTATGTCATTTAGGAGAGAACTAAGCGAAGTATAGGGCATTTTAGATAAAATAGACCATTTTGGAGCTAGTCTAGCTTACTATGTCATTTAGGAGGAATCTAGCTAAGTATAGGCCATTTGAGACTAAATAACCCATTTTGGAGCTATTTTCGCTTACTATGTCATTTAGGAGGAACTAAGCTAAGTATACGACATTTTTTATAAAATAGGCCATTTTGGAACTATTTTAGCTTATTATGTCATTTAGGAGGAAGATAAGCTAACTATATGTCATTTAGAGCTAACTTTGGTAAAAACAGGTCATTTAGGAGCAACCATGCTTATTATGCCATTTTAGCTAACTAATCTAGGTATAGGGCATTTAATGGTAAGATAGGTACAATAGGTTATTTTGGAGCTAGGTAAGCTTATTATGTCATTTAGGAGAGAACTAAGCTAAGTATAGGGATTTTTGATAAATAGGCCATTTTGGAGCTAATTTAGCTTACTATGTCATTTGGAGAACTAAGGAAGTATAGGCCATTTTTGATAAAATAGGCCGTTTTGGAGCTAATTTAGCTTACTATGTAATTTAGGAGAACTAAGCTAATATATGTCATTCTAGAGCTAACTATACTAATTATGCCATTTTGGAATAAGCTAAGTATAGGGCACATTTTTAATAATGGCCATTTTGGACATAATTTAGCTTATATGTCATTCGGAGGAAACTAAGCTAATTATAGGACATTTTTTGATAAAACAGGCATTTGGAGCTACTTAGTTACTATGTCATTTAGGAGGACTCTAAGGTAAGTATAGGACATTTGCGATTAAATAACCCATTTTGGAGTATTTTCGCTACTATGTCATTTAGGAGGAACTAAGCTAAGTATACGACATTTTTTTTAAACTTGGCATTTTGGAACTATTTTAGCTTATATGTCA
>JAAAWK010000914.1:0-31694 GCA_022496015.1 Hordeum marinum
CTACATCTCGTAGCACTGCCCAGCAGAGTCACAACAAAGATCAACCAAGTCAGAGCCCATAATGACTTGTGGCTACACAGGTAAGCTTCCGGGCATGAAGTATTCATCCTTCTCTTTGAGTCTGGGTGAAGCTTTCCGCAAGATGTCATGGCGCTTCTCCATGCATCCCGGCCATCCACTGGTTTCTCCAGGGATGCCCAATCAACCATCCTTCACCCAGTAGTGTGTATTGAAAACTTGTCTTCTCGAGTCTTGAAGTCTTGAGGACTTGAAGATGCAGGACTTGAAAATGTCTTCATGAAGTTGTCGTCTTGACGTAGAGTCCTTCTTCACACCACTCACGAACGCTCATACCAAACCCCGTGTACTTTAGCATAGCATAAAAGTAACTAACGTTCCCGGGGCTTTAGTAACCAGTGGTGGGTTCCTACCTCATGCATTCTACTCAACTACAAGAATTTCAATAACACTACGGGAGGGATTTGTTGAATGATGTCACTACATGCAATAAAACATAGGTATGAAATAGATGGTCAAAGTGAACTTGCCTGTACTGTTGATGAAGATAAGATATCGCTCTCAGAAATAACTGGATAGAACTATTCGTCACTCTCCGATGGAAAATCTATCGTAAGCAAATAACATTCAATAAACATTCATGCCAAAACAAAGAACCAAAAGAACGCAAGAACAAAACATGTCTTGGAGCGAATATAACAACATACTAAGGTTAAAATAAGACAAGATAGGTTCTTATGGGGTTGTAAGGTGAAAGGTGAAGGAATCAACTCAAAGGAGTTAATGGATGATGAACTATTACTATATAAGCTTAGGTTGGAGAGACTACGAAAGACGATCCAAAGTATGGGAGAACAACAAGAACGTTGTTTGACAAATAGTATAAGACATAAGAATTTATTTGTAGAAAAGAGTTTAATTAAAATGGAGCACTACAACACAAGTTATAGCGAATTGAAGTATGAAATAAATTGTAAATTCAAGTATGAATTGAATCTGAATTCACAAAGGTCAAAAGAAGTTGAACCGAAGTAGGATGGTTATGAATAGAAATACATGACACGAGTATTTAGGGGCAAAAAGAATCAATTAAAAAGGTGTTACAGTTTGCAAGATATGATCAAATGAAGGTTCGGATTCAAATTGAATCGCTCCAATTTGAAAGGTTCAAAGATTGAAACTAATGATGTTACTATATATGGGAAGTCAATATGAACGTGTAGAAAAAGAATTACTAGGTTCAAAATGACGGATCAAAAGTTATAAGCAATTCAATATGACATTGAGTTAGCTTAGTACAGTGTGTGAACACATTTTGGGAACTAATAGAGAAGTATGAGCAAGATCAAAATTATATGTTGAAACGATAACACTAATGATGTGAATGGAAGGATTACTTTGATACGGATCCGACGCAATTGGATTCATCGGAAACGGAGCTACGGATAAAAAGATATGATCAAAAGAAGTTTGAACATAAATCTGAATAAATTTTGAAATTTGAAATTTTGAAAAAATTGACGTGATAGGTTGATTGGATAGGTGAAGTCAACACGAAACTCTAGGCGTTGGTTTCATCTAATTCTGATAAACGAGTAAAAAGTTATGGCTATTTGAAAAATCTGGGCCAAGCTGTTTTACGGAGAAAAATGCTATGTCTAAAAGAATTCTAGGACTAATGAGTAAATACGGAGACTAATTAATAATCTAATTACTCTACCGTATACTACTATAGAAATACTAGTCTAGGGATATTAAACTACAGGAGTATGAAAGAAAATACGAAGAAAATACCTTTATATGCAGAGAAGATATAAATCCAAAGAGGAGACGACTTTCAGAAATCCCGCCGGAGAGAAGAAAATATTTTTTTTC
This sequence comes from Hordeum marinum, assembly GCA_022496015.1. Taxonomy (NCBI): domain Eukaryota; kingdom Viridiplantae; phylum Streptophyta; class Magnoliopsida; order Poales; family Poaceae; genus Hordeum; species Hordeum marinum. The sequence continues at coordinate 1,894 of JAAAWK010000914.1, forward strand.
ATAAAGCTAGTCAAACCGAAACGATTCGATTCAACCCGAAGTGGATGACTTTTGAGTGCACCTATGGGTCTATATTTATAGGTGAAAAGAAGGTGCAAACGTTCAAAGCTAAGCGAGGTGGGACTAAAATAGAGAAAGAGAGGAGAAGAGGGCCACATGGGCTGATTTGGGCTGATTCAGCCGGCCGGGGCGCAGCCCATTTTTTTTTTATTTCACGAATGAACAGTGTTCCGGCATGAACAGTGTTCTGTGGTTTTTTTTCTTAAAAAAAACAGCAAAGAAATACAAATAAACAAAGATAGAAAAACAATTTATATAGGCATATTATATATCAAAATTTTCAGAAAAATATGTCCTAAAACATGAACATTTTTTTAAGGCCGAATAAATTACTTTTAAAAATAGTATTTTTTTTTGCAATAACTCCAAAATGAAAAGAAACTAGAATTTCAAATAAATGGCAAATAGTTTTTTTTATTTTAAAATTTGAGTCAAAACATTGTATCTGATTTTTTTTAGTGTCATTTACCTCCTCTCATTTGAGAAATTTTATAAGAGGGTTTTGAAAATATTCGAACTCAAAATTGAATAGGGATCCGGAATTGAAAATTTTGGGAAAGTCATTTTATTCCCTCTCATTAAAATTTCAAAAGTTTCAAAATTCCACTCAATTTCACACAATCAATCACACAAAATTCAAGCAAAAAATCCTACTTATTTATTTAATATAACATTCCAAAATTTAGAATTTTGGGATGTTACAAACTACCACACTTAAAATGAATCTCGTCCTCGAGATTCGAAAAGGCTAGAAAGAAAAGGTTAGGGTTTTGGGGATCTTCTTAGCAAATCAATTGACCAAGAAAGCGTGGGTATACCACACTTAAAATGAGAGTTACTGGTCCCTCAAATCATGACACACCTTTGGGTGCATCTGTCTCTTCACATACTTCACGGTAGCTTCTTCGGTGATGCTCCTCCGTTATATCAAAATCTTGTGTCCTCACAACAAGGTGTACTTCCTCCGAAACTGGGTCTTCTTAACTGACAGGTCTCACGATCATTCTAAATAACTTATTGAAGATCTCATGGTGGTCTACCATTTGTGGTTATCCTGCAGTGAAATGGGTCTTGGCTTTATTCCTCACCGTAAAATTTCCTACGTGTGACAGCAACTGTCATGTACAAGGGGTTTCATCCTACCATTCTAAGGCTTAAACAAAAAGCTTCAAAGAACGTCGTCTCTTTACTATGGGTAAGTCACTCAGATTTACCATTCCGAATAGCAAGAGAATGATAATAGTAAGTCGTCATGGTGGCCAAGCCATGTCGCACTGAAATCATTACCTTGTATAAGGTTTAGTAATCTCGTATTCTAGCACTTGGGCTCCCTCACAAGCATTGCAGAAATTTCTCTTGTCAACGAACAAAGTTCGGATAAATCCATTAATTCTGCAAGCTAAGCAAAAACATCTATCGTTTCTTCACAATTCTCAGGTTATCGTAAACTCCTAAGAAAAACGTTTGATAGTCAGTCGTAGCTTCTTCCAAGTTTCTTCCTTCACCAAGGTGGGGCTTGATCCTTATCAATCCCGAGGTCAGTGACTTGTGGGTTCACTTGAATACTTGGACAACTTCATCTCACCCGTGGGGTGACTATCGATCCATATTCCAGCATTACCTTCAGTTCACTCCATTATACCCTTGAGGTAACAAATCACAGACTTATTTTTGTTTAGATTCCACTCTGCAGAATCCATTTTCCTTTCCATTGGTCTGTTTAACCCTGGGTATGGTTTCATCACAATCATTCCTTTTCTCAATATTCCAACTTCAAAGACACGTTCTCACAAGTTTATCATCCACATATTTTGCGGTGGTTCCTCATTCTCTTCCTCTGCATTCACTTATCCAAACTCCTTAATTCGGGGAAGGTACCTGTGGTTTCTACCACACTTAAAATGAAATGAAATCATGTTTGCATAGACCATATTTTCTCATATCCTCGAAAATGGTCGGAGATTTTGGGTCATAGAGTAACAACTCATGTAATACATCATAAGATAAATCATAACACCATAAATTCCATTGATTCATGAATTTATTTACAACTCTGAGGCTTCCGTTACAAGATAAGCTCATGAAAAACAAAGGTGCTTCATGATACGTGTATTTCCATCTTCAAAACTTAACTATCCCATTCTAGCTTTCTTCTCATATTCAATCCTTGGTTACATCCTCAATCACTTCTAAAAACTTCTAGAAAGTACTTTATTACAAATGCTGCCATCCGCATAGTTTGGTATGGTCTAGCATCAACTCTCAACTTTATTCATTCATCTCCCCTTGGAGATATTTTAGTACCACTGAAAATTTCCGATGTGCTCCTTGAAATCCTCCATCTTTTCCTTGATTAGGGTGGACATGAGCTTCATCTCCATCATCTCCGTATGCACCTCTTGCAGGTATTCCTGAGTATGACGGAGTCTTGCTTCAAGTATTTCTCCAATATGGCGTATGGCTTCCATGGCAGCTTCACGAACAGCGTCAAAGAAAAATAGCTTGTGGTACACGAGATATGTAAAAGTATTGTCCAGTAGTCTTTGGGCAAACTCCATTTGCACGGTGGAGGTGTACCTCCACATACCAAAGTTTCACTCCATTATCCATGAATGGGTAGCCTTTGTAGACTGCATCTCCTTCAAGATGGATGTGCTTCATCATATCCTTCAGGATCCTTGGGTAGTCATGATCACTGGTCAAGGTCATGATTGTTTCCGGGCCTTTGAGGAAAGACTCATAAAGGGTGGTCATCTGCGTGTGTCAGAAAAGGTACTCTGAATTGACATATGTCTCGACTTGGGTAAACATCCATGTTATCCAAAATCAAACTTCAAATTCACTTTCCAACATCTTTAGAGAGTATTGTCATCCTTAAGACAAATGGATTATCCATTACATAACTTCAAGGATAAGAGTGCTACCTATTACATTTATTACTTCCGAACTCAAACTACTCATGCTTAGCATTCTTCTCTGGGCAGGTATAGGAGTAGTGTCCTGTCTTCTTGCGCTGAAAACAAATGATTTCTGACATATCTCGGGGCTTCTTGATGTTGGTGCTTGCTCCTTGGGTTCTTGATTCCTTTCTTGGACACTTATCGGTATAGTGGCCTAAATTCTTGCACCTGAAACACATGATCTGACTCAGATCCTTCTTCGTAGAAATTGGGTTGTTCAGAGGAAGTCTTCGGTTTATCTTCTTGGGTTCCTTGGTTCCGATCAAAAGTTCAATTTCCTGTGGATCAAACTCCACTTCTTCTGTCGGAAAATTTCCCAGATACTCTTTTCTTTCCTTCGTACAGTCCTGTGAGAAATGTCCTTCTTCTCCACATGTATAGCAGACATTTGAGTAAAATCTGGTTAATCCTTCTCCATCAGGGTCTTCAATATCTTTCTTCATCACAAATTCTCCAAATTCTCCTCTGAAGGCTTTCTTCATGGCTTCCTTCTGTTGTTTGATGACTTCCTGTATCTTGGGGTACATTTGGCATTGAGCCGGGTAATGTGTAGTTCCTTCACACAAGAAACATGTCACTTGCCCAGTTGGGCATTCCTCGGCTCGGTGATTTTCTTCACAATGAGGGCATCCATCCTTGTGTTCTTCTTGGGTGTGTCCTATCTCTCCACAGATTTTGCATGCTCGGGTCTTCTTTATCGGGATAAAACAATGCTTCTGAATGAGACGGGATCTTAACAGAGTCTTCTTGAGTTCTTCCCAATTTTTTGCTCCATTAAATCCTTGTATGGCATGATGCATTTTCCACCAAGTTGCGGCACTTTGGGCAAAGTGCTGGAGAGCATATTGAACCTCATACTTCTGTGCTATCGAGTTGTTCCTGAAGTGATTCTCCATGTTATGAATCCATACTTCTGCCTCTAGCTGGGTCATTGGTCCAGAAAGTACAAGTCTAGCTTCATATGCCATCTATTGGGTTCAAGGTTTTGGGATGAGATGGTAGAGAAAAGAGGAGAAAACACACAATACAGACAATGGTTTTGAAAATAGATTTTTTTTTGTGACTGTCGAAAATAAAACTTACACACAAATGACAGCGCACAAATCATCGTATCTAACGTAAATATACAGCAGGGGTTTGGTCTTCTAGGAGCATAACATCTTGGAAAATTCTTCATGGTCTTCAATTTCTTCAGATCAGTATAATCTTCAATCCTTTTTGTAGCTCTTTCCATAATGGAATACATCTTTGTTGGAGTTGGTCACCAGTTGTCTGATATCTTGTCCTTCTTGGAGTGGCTTCAGTTGATCCTTAGTGGGGTCAAGGGAAAAAGGGTATTTTCTAACTCTTGATAAAACTCAGAAGGGATGAGAAGTAGAAGGTCTTTTGAAAACAAAGTTTTCGAGAAATCATTTCCTAAGGGCTTTCCAGTTTCTAGGGTCACGTCCTACAGTCAACATGTGCTCTGATACCATTTCTGTAGCGACCCGACTCAAAACGAGTCAAGCCTCTGTGTTTGCTATGCCATCCCTGGATCAGTATGCTGGCACACACAGTACATCAATGTATATATCAAAGTGCAATCACATGTAATTAACGCAAAACTGATATATACCTTAGAATAGCAGTGGATACAGTCAACGGGAGTGGAGTCCCAATAACACCAACGGCGAGTTGAGTGCAGACCGTAACCCTGAATCGTACTCTTACCCGTCGTAGAAGAGTATCTGCAACATGATACGTTGCAGCCATATAGGTCAGCATTTTGAATATGCTGGCAAGATCACCATAGAAAAACAGAAGCATAAAGACTATTCTATATGCAAAGGCTTTGTGGCTCTGTGTCTGAGTTTTTTGCGTAAAAGCTGATTTTATTTTCCTACAACAAAGGAATATCAGGAATTTCACTATAGAGTTACCTATCATGACATGGTTCCGCTAACCAATGTCTCAATGCCCATAAGTATCATTAAGTTGCCCACAATTAGTTATCAGTCCAGTGTTGAGAGTTCAGAGATAGATCCAAGTCTAGAAGCTCAAATTGTCCGTAACCGGGGACACTGCTAATCGATTAGGTTTAACTCTGCAGAGTGTTGTGTACTTTACCCACAAGATTCTTTCCCTCCTGGTAAGTCCTCGCACTGCCTGGTGTTTGAGAACAGGATGAAAGAAACATGGTCTTTCAGAGTGCTTCCCTGACTGTCCGACAGTGCCCATCCCAATCCTAACGTCGACTACATCTCGTAGCACTGCCCAGCAGAGTCACAACAAAGATCAACCAAGTCAGAGCCCATAATGACTTGTGGCTACACAGGTAAGCTTCCGGGCATGAAGTATTCATCCTTCTCTTTGAGTCTGGGTGAAGCTTTCCGCAAGATGTCATGGCGCTTCTCCATGCATCCCGGCCATCCACTGGTTTCTCCAGGGATGCCCAATCAACCATCCTTCACCCAGTAGTGTGTATTGAAAACTTGTCTTCTCGAGTCTTGAAGTCTTGAGGACTTGAAGATGCAGGACTTGAAAATGTCTTCATGAAGTTGTCGTCTTGACGTAGAGTCCTTCTTCACACCACTCACGAACGCTCATACCAAACCCCGTGTACTTTAGCATAGCATAAAAGTAACTAACGTTCCCGGGGCTTTAGTAACCAGTGGTGGGTTCCTACCTCATGCATTCTACTCAACTACAAGAATTTCAATAACACTACGGGAGGGATTTGTTGAATGATGTCACTACATGCAATAAAACATAGGTATGAAATAGATGGTCAAAGTGAACTTGCCTGTACTGTTGATGAAGATAAGATATCGCTCTCAGAAATAACTGGATAGAACTATTCGTCACTCTCCGATGGAAAATCTATCGTAAGCAAATAACATTCAATAAACATTCATGCCAAAACAAAGAACCAAAAGAACGCAAGAACAAAACATGTCTTGGAGCGAATATAACAACATACTAAGGTTAAAATAAGACAAGATAGGTTCTTATGGGGTTGTAAGGTGAAAGGTGAAGGAATCAACTCAAAGGAGTTAATGGATGATGAACTATTACTATATAAGCTTAGGTTGGAGAGACTACGAAAGACGATCCAAAGTATGGGAGAACAACAAGAACGTTGTTTGACAAATAGTATAAGACATAAGAATTTATTTGTAGAAAAGAGTTTAATTAAAATGGAGCACTACAACACAAGTTATAGCGAATTGAAGTATGAAATAAATTGTAAATTCAAGTATGAATTGAATCTGAATTCACAAAGGTCAAAAGAAGTTGAACCGAAGTAGGATGGTTATGAATAGAAATACATGACACGAGTATTTAGGGGCAAAAAGAATCAATTAAAAAGGTGTTACAGTTTGCAAGATATGATCAAATGAAGGTTCGGATTCAAATTGAATCGCTCCAATTTGAAAGGTTCAAAGATTGAAACTAATGATGTTACTATATATGGGAAGTCAATATGAACGTGTAGAAAAAGAATTACTAGGTTCAAAATGACGGATCAAAAGTTATAAGCAATTCAATATGACATTGAGTTAGCTTAGTACAGTGTGTGAACACATTTTGGGAACTAATAGAGAAGTATGAGCAAGATCAAAATTATATGTTGAAACGATAACACTAATGATGTGAATGGAAGGATTACTTTGATACGGATCCGACGCAATTGGATTCATCGGAAACGGAGCTACGGATAAAAAGATATGATCAAAAGAAGTTTGAACATAAATCTGAATAAATTTTGAAATTTGAAATTTTGAAAAAATTGACGTGATAGGTTGATTGGATAGGTGAAGTCAACACGAAACTCTAGGCGTTGGTTTCATCTAATTCTGATAAACGAGTAAAAAGTTATGGCTATTTGAAAAATCTGGGCCAAGCTGTTTTACGGAGAAAAATGCTATGTCTAAAAGAATTCTAGGACTAATGAGTAAATACGGAGACTAATTAATAATCTAATTACTCTACCGTATACTACTATAGAAATACTAGTCTAGGGATATTAAACTACAGGAGTATGAAAGAAAATACGAAGAAAATACCTTTATATGCAGAGAAGATATAAATCCAAAGAGGAGACGACTTTCAGAAATCCCGCCGGAGAGAAGAAAATATTTTTTTTCATAAAGCTAGTCAAACCGAAACGATTCGATTCAACCCGAAGTGGATGACTTTTGAGTGCACCTATGGGTCTATATTTATAGGTGAAAAGAAGGTGCAAACGTTCAAAGCTAAGCGAGGTGGGACTAAAATAGAGAAAGAGAGGAGAAGAGGGCCACATGGGCTGATTTGGGCTGATTCAGCCGGCCGGGGCGCAGCCCATTTTTTTTTTATTTCACGAATGAACAGTGTTCCGGCATGAACAGTGTTCTGTGGTTTTTTTTCTTAAAAAAAACAGCAAAGAAATACAAATAAACAAAGATAGAAAAACAATTTATATAGGCATATTATATATCAAAATTTTCAGAAAAATATGTCCTAAAACATGAACATTTTTTTAAGGCAGAATAAATTACTTTTAAAAATAGTATTTTTTTTTGCAATAACTCCAAAATGAAAAGAAACTAGAATTTCAAATAAATGGCAAATAGTACCAAAGTGATCCCGGAGCGGAACACTGGACAGCGGTCAAGAATATCCTGAAGTACCTGAAAAGGACAAAGGACATGTTTCTCGTTTATGGAGGTGCCGAAGAGCTCGTCGTAAAGGGTTACGTCGATGCTAGCTTCGACACAGATCCGGACGACTCCAAGTCGCAAACCGGATACGTGTATATTCTGAATGGAGGGGCGGTAAGCTGGAGCAGCAGCAAGCAAAGCGTCGTGGCGGTATCTACATGTGAAGCGGAGTACATAGCTGCTTCGGAAGCAGCAAAGGAGGGAGTCTGGATGAAGGAGTTCATGTTGGAAATATTCCCTAGAGGCAATAATAAAATGGTTATTATTGTATTTCCTGGTTCATGATAATTGTCTATTGTTCATGCTATAATTGTGTTAACCGGAAACCGTAATACATGTGTGAATACATAGACCACAACGTGTCCCTAGTGAGCCTCTAGTTGGCTAGCTCGTTGATCAATAGATGGTCTCGGTTTCATGACCATGGACATTGGATGTCGTTGATAACGGGATCACATCATTAGGAGAATGATGTGATGGACAAGACCCAATCCTAAGCATAGCACAAGATCGTGTAGTTCGTTTGCTAAAGCTTTTCAATGTCAAGTGTCATTTCCTTAGACCATGAGATTGTGTAACTCCCGGATACCGTAGGAATGCTTTGGGTGTGCCAAACGTCACAACGTAACTGGGTGGCTATAAAGGTACGCTACGGGTATCTCCGAAAGTGTCTGTTGGGTTGACACGAATCGAGACTGGGATTTGTCACTCCGTGTGACGGAGAGGTATCTCTGGGCCCACTCGGTAAGACATCATAATTATGAGCTCAATGTGACTAAGGAGTTAGTCACGGGATGATGTATTACGGAACAAGTAAAGAGACTTGCCGGTAACGAGATTGAACAAGGTATGGGGATACCGACGATCGAATCTCGGGCAAGTACCATACCGATAGACAAAGGGAATTGTATACGGGATTGATTGAATCCCTGACATCGTGGTTCATCCGATGAGATCATCGTGGAGTACATGGGAGCCAACATGGGTATCCAGATCCCGCTGTTGGTTATTGGCCGGAGAGGTGTCTCGGTCATGTCTACGTGTCTCCCGAACCCGTAGGGTCTACACACTTAAGGTTCGATGACGCTAGGGTTATAGGGAAAAGGTATACGTGATTACCGAAGGTTGTTCGGAGTCCCGGATGAGATCCCGGACGTCACGAGGAGCTCCGGAATGGTCCGGAGGTAAAGATTGATATATAGGAAGTCCAGTTTTGGTCACCGGAAAGTTTTCGGGCTCATCGGTATTGTACCGGGAGTGCCGGGAGGGTGCCGGAGGACCCCCGGGAGGGGTGTGACGACCAGAGGACTTAGTGGGCCTTTAGAGGAGGTGTGCCAGCCCATATTGGGCCAGCCAAGACCTCCTAGAAGGGCCCATGCGGCTGGGATCTAGAGATAAGGGCAAAAGGGGTTTGAAAGGAGGAGATCCACCTCCCTTGTGGGAGGTGGACTCCTCCCCCACTTCGGCCGAACCTCTCCTCCTTGGAGGAGGGGCCAAGCCAGCCCTCCCTCTCCCTCCTACTATATATACTTGAGGTTTTGGCCCTTTGAGAACAGGATTTGATCTCTCTCTCTCACGACGAAGCCCTACCTCTCTTCTTCCTCCTCCGCAGCGCTTAGGCGAAGCCCTGTCGGAATACCTTGCTACTCCACCACCACCACGCCGTCGTGCTGCTGTTGGAGCCCTTCCCCAACCTCTCCTTCCTCCTTGCTGGATCAAGGTGTTGGAGACGTCACCGGGCTGCACGTGTGTTGAACGCGGAGGTGCCGTCCGTTCGGCACTTGATCGGATCTACCGCAATCTGAATCGCTGCGAGTACAACTCCATCAACCGCGTTCTTGTAACGCTTCCGCTTAGCGATCTTCAAAGGTATGAAGATGCAATCTCTCCCCTCTCGTTGCTGGTTTCTCCATAGATAGATCTTGGTGACACGTAGGAAAATTTTGATTTACTACTACGTCTCCCAACAGTTCATCACCGACCTAGGAGTGATTCCCAATGCGTCGGGCCCGATGACTCTACTCTGTGACAACACTAGAGCTATTGCCCTTGCGAAGGAGCCCAGGTTTCACAAGAAGACAAGACACATCACGCGCCGCTTCAACTCCATCCGTGATTAAATTCAGGAGGGAGACATAGATATTGGTAAAGTGCATACAGATCTGAATTTCGCAGATCCGTTGACTAAACCTCTCTCACGAGCAAAACATGATCAACACCAGAATGCTATGGGTGTTCGATTCATCACAATGTAACTAGATTATTGACTCTAGTGCAAGTGGGAGACTGTTGGAAATATGCCCTAGAGGCAATAATAAAATGGTTATTATTGTATTTCCTAGTTCATGATAATTGTCTATTATTCATGCTACAATTGTGTTAACTGGAAACCGTAATACATGTGTGAATACATAGACCACAACATGTCCCTAGTGAGCCTCTAGTTGGCTAGCTCGTTGATCAATAGATGGTCCCGGTTTCATGACCATGGACATTGGATGTCGTTGATAACGGGATCACATCATTAGGAGAATGATGTGATGGACAAGACCCAATCCTATGCATAGCGCAAGATCGTGTAGTTCGTTTGCTAATGCTTTTCAATGTCAAGTATCGTTTCCTTAGACCATGTGATTGTGTAACTCCCGGATGCCGTAGGAATGCTTTGGGTGTGCCAAACGTCACAACGTAACTGGGTGGCTATAAAGGTACGCTATGGGTATCTCCGAAAGTGTCTGTTGGGTTGACACGAATCGAGAGGATTTATCACTCCGTGTGACGGAGAGGTATCTCTGGGCCCACTCGGTAAGACATCATCATAATGAGCTCAATGTGACTAAGGAGTTAGCCACGGGATGATGTGTTACGGAACGAGTAAAGAGACTTGCCGGTAACGAGATTGAACAAGGTATAGGGATACCGACTATCGAATCTCGGGCAAGTACCATACCGATAGACAAAGGGAATTGTATACGCGATTGATTGAATCCCTGACATCGTGGTTCATCCGATGAGATCATCGTGGAGTACGTGGGAGCCAACATGGGTATCCAGAACACAAAGCAGTTGTGGGCGTCGATTTTGTTAATATACTTGCCGTTACTAGTCTTATCTTGATTCGACGGTATTGTGGGATGAAGCGGCCCGGACCAACCTTACACGTACGCTTACGTGAGACCGGTTCCACCGCCTGACATGCACTAGTTGCATAAGGTGGCTAGCGGGTGTCTGTCTCTCCCACCTTAGTCGGATTGGATTCGATGAAAAGGGTCCTTATGAAGGGTAAATAGCAATTGGCATATCACGTTGTGGTTTTGACGTAGGTAAGAAACGTTCTTGCTAGAAACCTATAGCAACCACGTAAAAACTTGCAACTACAAATTAGAGAACGTCTAACTTGTTTTTGCAGCATATGCCGTGTGATGTGATATGGCCAAAAGGATGTGATGTGATGCATTGTGATGTATGAGATTGATCATGTTCTTGTAATAGGGTTCACGACTTGCATGTCGATGACTATGACAACCGGCAGGAGCCATAGGAGTTGTCTTATTTATTGTATGACCTGCGAGTCAATCACAAACGCCATGTAATTACTTTACTTTATTGCTAAGCGTTAGCCATAGCAGTAGAAGTAATAGTTGGCGAGACAACCTCATGAAGACACAATGATGGAGATCATGATGATGGAGATCATGGTGTCGTGCCGGTGACAATGATGATCATGGTGCCCCGAAGATGGAGATCATAGGAGCAAGATGATATTGGCCATATCATGTCACTATATTGATTGCATGTGATGTTTATCATGTTTACATCTTATTTGCTTAAAACGACGGTAGTAAATAAGATGATCTCTCAATAAAATTTCAAGAGAAGTGTTCACCCTAACTGTGCACCGTTGCTAAGGATCGTTGTTCCGAAGCACCACGTGATGATCGGGTGTGATAGGTTCTAACGTTCGCATACAACGGGTGTAAGCCAGATTTACACACGCGAAACACTTAGGTTGACTTGACGAGCCTAGCATGTACAGACATGGCCTCGGAACACGGAAGACCGAAAGGTCGAACATGAGTCGTATAGAAGATACGATCAACATGGAGATGTTCACCATGGATGACTAGTCCGTCTCACGTGATGATCGGACACGGGCTAGTTGACATGGATCATGTGTCACTTAGATGACTAGAGAGATGTCTATCTGAGTGGGAGTTCATTGAATAATTTGATTATGTGAACTCGATTATCATGAACTTAGTCTAAAATTGCCTTTAATATCTATATTGTAGATCCAATGGCCAACGCAAATGTCAACCTCAATTTCAACGCGTTCCTAGAGAAAACCAAGCTGAAAGATGATGGAAGCAACTATACGGACTGGGTCCGTGGCTTGAGGATCATCCTCATAGATTCCAAGAGATTGTATGTCCTTGATGCACCGCTAGGTGACCCACCCATTCTCCCAGCGGACCAAGACGTTACGAACGCTTGGCAGTCGCGCTGCGATGATTACTCCCTTGTTCAGTGCGGCATGCTTTACAGTTTAGAATCGGGGCTCCAAAAGCGTTTTGAGCAACACGGAGCATATGAGATGTTCCAAGAGCTGAAACTGGTTTTCCAAGCTCATGCCCGAGTCGAGAGATATGACATCTCTGACAAGTTCTTCAGCTGTAAGATGGAGGAGAACAGTTCTGTTAGTGAGCACATCCTCAAGATGTCTGGGCTTCACAACCGCTTGACTCAGCTGGGAGTTAATCTCCCGGATGACTCAGTCATTGACAGAATCCTCCAGTCGCTTCCACCTAGCTACAAAAGCTTTGTGATGAACTACAACATGCAGGGGATGGAGAAGTCCATTCCTGAGTTGTACTCAATGCTGAAATCAGCAGAGGTCGAGATTAGAAAGGAGCATCAAGTGTTGATGGTAAACAAGACCACTAGTTTCAAGAAAGGCAAGGGTAAGAAGAACTTTAAGAAGGACGGCAAAGCTGTTGCCGCGCCCGGTAAGCAAGTTGCCGGGAAGAAGAAGAACAAGAATGGACCCAAGCCTGAGACTGAGTGTTTCTATTGTAAGGGTACCGGTCACTGGAAGCGGAACTGCCCCAAGTACTTAGCGGATAAGAAGGTCGGCAACGTTAAAGGTATATGTGATATACTTGTTATTGATGTGTACCTAACCAGCGCTCGTAGTAGCTCCTGGGTATTTGATACCGGTGCAGTTGCTCACATTTGTAACTCCAAGCAGGAGCTGCGGAATAAGCGAAGGTTGGCAAAGGACGAGGTGACGATGCGCGTCGGGAATGGTTCCAAGGTCGATGTGATCGCCGTCGGCACGCTACCTCTACATCTACCTTCGGGATTAGTTTTAAACCTTAATAATTGTTATTTAGTACCAGCTTTGAGCATGAACATTGTATCTGGATCTCGCTTGATACGAGATGGCTACTCTTTTAAATCCGAGAATAATGGTTGTTCTATTCATATGAGAGAAATGTTCTATGCTCATGCCCCGCTGGTCAATGGTTTATTTCTGATGAATCTCGAACGTGATGTTACACATGTCCATAGTGTGAGTACCAAAAAGTGTAAAGTTGATAACGATAGTCCCACTTACATGTGGCACTGCCGTCTTGGCCATATTGGTGTCAAACGCATGAAGAAGCTCCATGCTGATGGACTTTTGGAGTCACTTGATTTCGAATCATTTGACACATGCGAACCATGCCTCATGGGCAAGATGACCAAAACTCCGTTCTCCGGAACAATGGAGCGAGCAACTGACTTGTTGGAGATAATACATACCGATGTATGCGGTCCAATGAGTGTCGAGGCTCGCGGTGGCTACCGTTATGTTCTCACCCTCACTGATGACTTGAGCAGATATGGGTATGTCTACTTAATGAAACACAAGTCTGAAACCTTTGAAAGGTTCAAGGAATTTCAGAGTGAGGTCGAGAATCAACGTGACAGGAAAATAAAATGCCTACGATCTGATCGTGGCGGAGAATATTTAAGTCACGAGTTTGACACGCACCTTAGGAAATGTGGAATTGTTTCACAGCTCACGCCGCCAGGCACACCTCAGCGAAATGGTGTGTCTGAACGTCGTAATCGCACTCTATTGGATATGGTGCGATCTATGATGTCTCTTACCGACTTACCGCTATCATTTTGGGGATATGCATTAGAGACTGCCGCGTTCACTTTAAATAGGGCACCGTCTAAATCCGTTGAGACGACACCGTATGAATTATGGTTTGGAAAGAAACCTAAGCTGTCGTTTCTAAAAGTTTGGGGTTGCGATGCTTATGTGAAGAAACTTCAACCTGAGAAGCTCGAACCCAAAGCGGAAAAGTGCGTCTTCATAGGATATCCCAAAGAGACTATTGGGTATACCTTCTACCTACGATCCGAAGGCAAAGTCTTTGTTGCCAAGAATGGATCCTTTCTCGAGAAAGAGTTTCTCTCGAAAGAAGTAAGTGGGAGGAAAATAGAACTTGATGAGGTAATTGTACCTCCACTCGAACCGGGGAGTAGCGCAGCACAGGAAGTTGTTTCTGTGGAGCCTACACCAGCTAGAGAGGAAGTTAATGATGATGATCATGAAACATCAGATCAAGTTGCTTCTCGAAGGTCCACTAGGACACGTTCCGCACCAGAGTGGTACGGTAATCCTGTCCTAGAGATCATGTTGTTGGACAACGGTGAACCTTCGAACTATGAAGAAGCGATGGCGGGCCCGAATTCCGACAAATGGCTTGAGGCCATGAAATCCGAGATAGGATCCATGTATGAGAACAAAGTATGGACTTTGGTGGACTTGCCTGATGATAAGCGAGCCATTGAAAATAAATGGATCTTTAAGAAGAAGACTGACGCAGACGGTAATGTGACCGCCTATAAAGCTTGGCTTGTCGCTAAGGGTTATCGACAAGTTCAAGGAGTTGACTACGATGAGACATTCTCACCCGTAGCGATGCTAAAGTCTGTCCGAATCATGTTAGCAGTTGCCGCATTTTATGATTATGAGATCTGGCAAATGGACGTCAAAACGGCATTCCTTAATGGCTTCCTCAAGGAAGAACTGTATATGATGCAGCCGGAAGGTTTTGTCGATCCTAAAGATGCTAACAAGGTATGCAAGCTCCAGCGCTCCATCTATGGGCTGGTGCAAGCATCTCGGAGTTGGAACATTCGCTTTAATGAGGTGATTAAAGCGTTTGGGTTTGTATAGGTTTATGGAGAACCCTGTATTTACAAGAAAGTGAGTGGGAGCTCTATAGCATTTCTTATACTGTATGTGGATGACATGCTGATAATGGGAAATAATATAGAACTCTTGGAAAGTATCAAGGCCTACTTGAATAAGTGTTTTTCAATGAAGGACCTTGGAGAAGCTGCTTACATATTAGGTATTAAGATCTATAGAGATAGATCAAAACGCCTCATTGGTCTTTCACAAAGCACATACCTTGAAAAGATATTGAAGAAGTTCAATATGGATCAGTCCAAGAAGGGGTTCTTGCCTGTGTTGCAAGGTGTGAGATTGAGTACGACTCAATGCCCGACCACGGCAAAGGATAGAGAAGAGATGAGTGCCATCCCCTATGCTTCAGCCATAGGCTCTATCATGTATGCCATGCTGTGTACCAGACCTGATGTGAACCTTGCCATAAGTTTGGTAGGGAGGTACCAAAGTGATCCCGGAGCGGAACACTGGACAGCGGTCAAGAATATCCTGAAGTACCTGAAAAGGACAAAGGACATGTTTCTCGTTTATGGAGGTGCCGAAGAGCTCGTCGTAAAGGGTTACGTCGATGCTAGCTTCGACACAGATCCGGACGACTCCAAGTCGCAAACCGGATACGTGTATATTTTGAATGGAGGGGCAGTGAGCTGGAGCAGCAGCAAGCAAAGCGTCGTGGCAGCATCTACATGTGAAGCGGAGTACATAGCTGCTTCGGAAGCAGCAAAGGAGGGAGTCTGGACGAAGGAGTTCATCACCGACCTAGGAGTGATTCCGAATGCGTCGGGCCCGATGACTCTACTCTGTGACAACACTGGAGCTATTGCCCTTGCGAAGGAGCCCAGGTTTCACAAGAAGACAAGACACATCAAGCGCCGCTTCAACTCCATCCGTGATTACATTCAGGAGGGAGACATAGATATTTGTAAAGTGCATACGGATCTGAATGTCGCAGATTCATTGACTAAACCTCTCTCACGAGCAAAACATGATCAACACCAGAATGCTATGGGTGTTCGCTTCATCACAATGTAACTAGATTATTGACTCTAGTGCGAGTGGGAGACTGTTGGAAATATGCCCTAGAGGCAATAATAAAATGGTTATTATTGTATTTCCTGGTTCATGATAATTGTCTATTGTTCATGCTATAATTGTGTTAACCGGAAACCGTAATACATGTGTGAATACATAGACCACAACGTGTCCCTAGTGAGCCTCTAGTTGGCTAGCTCGTTGATCAATAGATGGTCTCGGTTTCATGACCATGGACATTGGATGTCGTTGATAACGGGATCACATCATTAGGAGAATGATGTGATGGACAAGACCCAATCCTAAGCATAGCACAAGATCGTGTAGTTCGTTTGCTAAAGCTTTTCAATGTCAAGTGTCATTTCCTTAGACCATGAGATTGTGTAACTCCCGGATACCGTAGGAATGCTTTGGGTGTGCCAAACGTCACAACGTAACTGGGTGGCTATAAAGGTACGCTACGGGTATCTCCGAAAGTGTCTGTTGGGTTGACACGAATCGAGACTGGGATTTGTCACTCCGTGTGACGGAGAGGTATCTCTGGGCCCACTCGGTAAGACATCATCATTATGAGCTCAATGTGACTAAAGAGTTAGTCACGGGATGATGTATTACGGAACGAGTAAAGAGACTTGCCGGTAACGAGATTGAACAAGGTATGGGGATACCGACGATCGAATCTCGGGCAAGTACCATACCGATAGACAAAGGGAATTGTATACGGGATTGATTGAATCCCTGACATCGTGGTTCATCCGATGAGATCATCGTGGAGTACGTGGGAGCCAACATGGGTATCCAGATCCCGCTGTTGGTTATTGGCCGAAGAGGTGTCTCGGTCATGTCTACGTGTCTCCCGAACCCGTAGGGTCTACACACTTAAGGTTCAATGACGCTAGGGTTATAGGGAAAAGGTATACGTGATTACCGAAGGTTGTTCGGAGTCCCGGATGAGATCCCGGACGTCACGAGGAGCTCCGGAATGGTCCGGAGGTAAAGATTGATATATAGGAAGTCCAGTTTTGGTCACCGGAAAGTTTTCGGGCTCATCGGTATTGTACCGGGAGTGCCGGGAGGGTGCCGGAGGACCCCCGGGAGGGGTGTGACGACCAGAGGACTTAGTGGGCCTTTAGAGGAGGTGTGCCAGCCCATATTGGGCCAGCCAAGACCTCCTAGAAGGGCCCATGCGGCTGGGATCTAGAGATAAGGGCAAAAGGGGTTTGAAAGGAGGAGATCCACCTCCCTTGTGGGAGGTGGACTCCTCCCCCACTTCGGCCGAACCTCTCCTCCTTGGAGGAGGGGCCAAGCCAGCCCTCCCTCTCCCTCCTACTATATATAATTGAGGTTTTGGCCCTTTGAGAACAGGATTTGATCTCTCTCTCTCACGACGAAGCCCTACCTCTCTTCTTCCTCCTCCGCAGCGCTTAGGCGAAGCCCTGTCGGAATACCTTGCTACTCCACCACCACCACGCCGTCGTGCTGCTGTTGGAGCCCTTCCCCAACCTCTCCTTCCTCCTTGCTGGATCAAGGTGTTGGAGACGTCACCGGGCTGCACGTGTGTTGAACGCGGAGGTGTCGTCCGTTCGGCACTTGATCGGATCTACCGCGATCTGAATCGCTGCGAGTACGACTCCATGAACCGCGTTCTTGTAACGCTTCCGCTTAGCGATCTTCAAAGGTATGAAGATGCAATCTCTCCCCTCTCGTTGCTGGTTTCTCCATAGATAGATCTTGGTGACACGTAGGAAAATTTTGATTTACTACTACGTCTCCCAACACCAACCTGGGTATCCAGATCCCTCTGTTGTTTATTGAGCGGAGAGGTGTCTCGGTCATGTCTACGTATCTCCCAAATCCACAGGGTCTACACACTTAAGGTTCGATGACGCTAGGGTTATAGGGAAATAGTGTGTGTGGTTACCGAAGGTTATTCGGAGTCCCGGATGAGATCCCGGACGTCACGAGGAATCCCGAAATGGTCCGGAGACGAAGATTGATATATAGGAAGTGAGGTTTTGGTTATCGGAAGTGTTTCGGGCATCACCGATAGTGTACCGGGACCACTGGAAGGGTTCCGGGGGTCCACCAAGTGGGGCCACCAGCCCCGGAGGGCTCCATGGGCCTGAGGTGGAGGGAACCAGCCCCTAGGTGGGCTGGTACGCCTCCACAAGAGGCCCAAGGCACATGAAATAAAGGAGGGAGGGGAAACCCTAGAGCCAGATGGGCCTAAGGCCCACTAGGGTTGCGCCCCCTCCTCTCCTCCCTCTGGCCGCCGCACAAGATGGCCATCTGTTGGCTGCCGCACCACCCTAGGGTGGGAACCCTAGGGTGCATCCCTCCCTCATCCATCCATCCCTCCTCCTAGGGTGGGAACCCGTAGTGCACCTTTATAGCCACCCAGTTACGGTGTGACGTTTGGCACACCCAAAGTATTCCTACGGTATCCGGGAGTTGCACAATCTCATGGTCTAAGAAAACGATACTTGACATTAGAAAAGCTTTAGCAGACGAACTACACAATCTTGTGCTATGCTTAGGATTGGGTCTTGTCCATCACATCATTCTCCTAATGATGTGATCCCGTTATCAACGACATCCAATGTCTAGGGTCATGAAACCGTGACCATCTATTGATCAACGAGCTAGCCAACTAGAGCTCACTAGGGACATGTTATGGTCTATGTATTCACACATGTATTACAGTTTCCGGTTAATACAATTATAGCATGGACAATAGACAATTATCATGAACAAGAAAATATAATAATAATCATTTTATTATTGCCTTTAGGGCATATTTCCAACACTAGTTGGTGTTACCAACCGAGACTAAAGGTCCTCCTGCCTCGGCTCCCCGCAGAGGTCACGTGGAGCCCCTTCTGTCCCGGTTCGTAAGTGAACCGGGACTAAAGGTTTGGGGCTTTAGTCCTGACCTTTTAGTCCCGATTCTAGAACCGAGGCTAACAGGCCTCTGGAACCGAGACAATTGGGTCGTTTTCTACTAGTGTACTTGGAGCTGCCTCTTTCAGTAAAAAGGCTCAAGGCTGTCCACTTCATGCCTTTGGAGGACAAAATTGCTCGCAGGCTCGCGCCTTGGATTGGCCACCTCATGGCTGCCCTGGGGAGGACTGTTCTTGTGAAAGCGGTCCTTACTGCCATTGCCATCTACGGCATGACCTCCCTGATCCTTCCGGTCAAGGTGATGAAGCGTATTGATGCCCTAAGACGTGCTTTCCTTTAGGTTGGTTGCGACAAAGTTTCTAGTGGCAAGTGCAAGATCAATTAGGAGCGGGTTTGTCGCCCCAAGGCCATGGGCGGTTTGGGAGTCTAAATCTGGACAAATTTGCCTCTGCACTTTGCTTACGGTGGCTTTGGAATGAATGTACGGAGCCAACGAAGACATGGGTGGGCCTGGGAACCCCGTGCACCGAGGCCGACAAAGACCTCTTCGCCGCAGCAACAACAGTCACGATTGGCAATGGGGACAAAGCTTGCTTCTGGACTTCCCCTTGGCTCGACGGTCTTATGCCCATGGACATCGCCCCAAAAATCTTTAAGATATCAAAAAGGAAGTCTTGCACTATCAAAAAAGCGCTAACCTCCACACACTGGCTCTCCCAAGTTGACATGACAAATGGCATTACCGCTGAGCACATTCAAGAGTTTGTCACCCTTTGGAAGAGATTGGATGGGATAATCCTGGATCATGACACACGGGACGCAATTACCTAGAAGCTCACGGAATATGGGTTCTACTCTGCATCCACAGCATATTCGCTTCAATTCGAAGGGCGCACCTCCACTACACTCGTGAAGACTGTTTGGAAGGTTTGGGCCACTCCAAAATGCAAGTTCTTCGCTTGGTTGATCATCCACAACAGAGTCTGGACGGCGAATAGACTAATTCGAAGAGGGTGGCCAAACTGCGGCTTATATCCTCTCTGCAACCAAGTACAAGAGACTGCGGCTCACCTTCTTTTCCAGTGACGATATTCGATTACGGTCTGGAATGCGATAAAAGCAAAGACCGGTCTGGGTGATATTTTACTTCTAACTGGGTTGCGCCGGGAAGCGTCAGGCGATGGTGGACTGAGATTGCGCTCGCACACTCGCCAAATGGCAAAGGAATGGCTTCCCCCCCTCATGTTGATATCTTAGGAACTTTGGAAGGAGAGGAATGCTAGGGTCTTCCAAAATGTCTCCACACCTTCGATGATTCTTGTCGACAAAATCTTGGACGAGGCAAGGCTTTGGGCTATGTCTGGTGCCAAAGGGATTGATGTAATCTTACATAGGGAGTAGTTGTTTTATCTTCGCCATTTTATAGCGGTTGTCTTCAGACTATGTTACCACCCTCTCGTATTTAATGAAATGGCAAGTCTTTTGCCTCGTTTCAAAAAAAAAACAGGCTGGTTTTCTGCTGTCTTCACACAAGTAGGTAGGATGAGTAGAAAGCGAAGAGAAACGAGGGTGGTACTGTACGAGGAAGAAAAAGAAGGCAAGCTAGCTGGCTTAATTAATACAAGAGGAGTTGAAGTGCTGGTGAAGGGGTATTCCTGGAAATAACAGATAAAACAACAGGACGGGCAGAGCAATCCGGATTTTTTGGCAAAAAGCAATACGCAGACTAAACTGGATCAAAGGGAGTACTAGACACTTGAAGAATGAATTAGAGAACAACATTTCTACAACACTGATTTCCAAACATCTAATTAGCAAGCAGTGCTCCAAGTTCTTTTTTTATCAAGAGGGCCACACCACCCACTTCATTCGTTTGCCACAGAGATGTGCTTGCAGGAGCACTCGTGTGCTTGGGCGCCCACCGGAGAACCCAGACGAGAGGGAGCAAATAGATTCGCCCAAGACTAAACAAAAAAAACAGTCGACTGCCATAAAAACCCCTCAAACGATGTTTCTGATTAACACCCTCGGAGAAAACAGACAGATGAACTAGCAAACACATGGATTAGTTCGGTCTTACCCATAAGCATGATCATCACGCTGAACAAACACAAGGTTTAGCAGGGCATGAATCTACAAATCGTGGTAAATTTCCACAGCCCTTGCCCGCAGAGCTGAAATGTTGCCTGCAGGGCATGCATCTACAAATCATGGTGAATTTCCACAGCCCTTGCCCGCAGAGCTGAAGTGTTGCCTGCAGGGCATGCATCTACAAATCATGGTGAATTCCCAAAGCCCTTGCCCGCAGAGCTGAAGTGTTGTCTGCAGGGCATGCATCTCGAGATGCTTTCAAGCCTGTGGAAATTGAACGGGCAAAATATTGTAAGCCAGTCATAGTAGAGGCATTATATGGCCAAAGGAATGGCAGAAGTTAGTTAATTAAAGTTGCAACATCAACTGAAAACCAATGTTGCATGTTGGCTTGGAGATTCAAAACTGAAATGAAACATTTGGCAAAACAAATGAATGTAGCCCCCAGCTGCTGGGCAGATCTTTGTGGATTGGTGGCAGCAGACAGTCCACGCCACGACCACCCCCGCGAGAAGAGGAACCCAGTCATTGATTATGCTCATAACCCAATAGCTCAAAGACATAATCATCAACAAAACACAGCCCTGTAACATTAGCCTACTCGACACGATCGGGGTTGAGGTGTTTAGGGTGCGCTTATATATTACCTTGTCTCTTCCCAGGAATAGCATTCCTTGTCACTCTTCATCCTCAGATTTGAACTGTTGAAGATCTTGCAATATCCTCATCCTCCATTTCATCACTGTACAATTATATATATTGTTCATGCTTGGAGCTTTAAAATCACAATCATGAATACTTCCACGATAATTATTCTAAGGATTTCAATATAACATACTCCCACTGTCCCAAATTAAGTGACTCAAATTTGTAATAACTTTAGTACAAAGTTGAGTTACTTAATTTGGGATGGAGGGAGTATATCACATTACATATCTGATTTTCTTTACTACTGCTAACAGAAATAAATAAAACCCACAACTTTTGCACCAGATGCTTATTATCTATGTAGTATAACATAGTACAACACGGCAAGATGAGCAAAATATATAAAATCATCTAATCACTGTTCTTGTTTTCCAGACTATTACCTTGTCCCTTCAAGGTCAGTATCACTTTCTTCATCCTCAGATTCAGATACTTCAGATACTTCAAGATTTTCTGACATGTCCTCCTCCTCGGTTTTGTCACTTCACATTTATATATTTGTGTACATGGTACAAGAAACAAAAATTAAAATTATCCCATCATTACATGTAGAGCAAAAAAGCATAATTACAATATGCAATATAACATGAAGGAAACTCACTCTGAAGCTAAGAGCGCTTGCCATGCACGAAAAAATCTACAATTGACATATAATACATTAACTAAGAAGAACAATATGCTATAAGATAAAACAAGAAACACAAAGACTTACAGTCCATTCATGTTCGTTTCCTTAACAAGGTGTCGTACTAATAATGCCAAATAACGATCAAGACGACACGCTAGCATCAAATGAATTAAGATCATATCCTGGACGTCTTGGCCTTCAATGCTCTTCACAAGAACAAACAAAATTCAAAACAAGCAGACAATATCACAAATCATTTCTATACAGCAATTAAACAAAACTAGCTAAAACAGGCCTTCAGAAATACCTTTGTCAAACTTAGAATATGTGAAGAGAAATGTCTACTGAACTGTAGCAGATGCCAGTAGGAATCAGTATATATATTGACAAGGCTACCATTCTTCGTAAAGTAAAAGACATCATCAAACAGTGATACTCCTATGACATATTGTGTCCAACCATCATCTTCGCCGGTGACGCCCATATTCAACAGTCTATATGTTCTCTCACTGTTGGGCCGCAGTCCATCACAAATGCTATATAGCAGACAAAGAAACTGATATATGCTAACAGCCGGCATGAATGCGAAATGTGCAGACATATACTTAAGAAATCTTTCAAATGCCGTTGGGTTCTTCAACGGATCTGGTATCACCATGGTGTCATTTTGAAGCATTTCCCAATATGGTGGAATATTTTCTTTTTTCTTTGAATCAGAGGAAGAAGATTGTTTTTTCTTTGAACCAGAGGAGAAGGATTGTTTTTTCTTTGAACCGGAGGAAGAGGATTGTTTTTTCTTTGAACCAGTGGAAGAGGATTGTTCAACTACGCCATAAAAGGGATTCAGAAGTTCAATGTACTTCTTAAAATCTCCTGCCACCCCCTCGATGTCTGCGGGATGCAATGCTTCTGTGTCAATAAGAAACAATCCATCTTTCATGCGCATGTCGGACAGTTTCCATTCACCTCTCCAGCACAGTTTTTTCTTGTGCATCTCAATGATATAGTTCATTAGCCCACGAGCAGCTCTTCTTCCAGCATATGTCAACAGGTACAATCTTCCTTTCCAACGAAGTGAGAAAAGTCGACGAAACTTCTTCGGAAGTTTAAAAGGCCTTATCAACTTGTTTAGCCTAGCATATTTCTTAAAGGACATGTTACTGCATTTGAGAGAAGAAAGACGATTGTCATTTTTTGTTGGTTACTTGGTTTAAAGAAATTTTTTATATCAAACAAATAATGTTCTCTTATTTGGGGCATTATTAAAAACTGACCTGGTTGGTGGCGGCAGATCCACAATTTTCACATTTATACCCTCGCGTATCTCTTCCTCAGTTTTTCCGATATTATGTTCAATGAGGTACTGAGCAGCAGCACGTGATATATCAGCTTTAACACTGAAATAAGATATAAATAATGTTAGAACAGAGACAATCAGTAACTGATGAGGTGCTCGTCCAAAGATAGTAAAATGAGGTAATTTAAGGTAGGTGTGTACTATCTACAAACAACTGACATTTACTAAGCAGTTTAGGCAGGTTTAGTGGTGAAAATAACTTATAATTGATGCTAAGCAGTTTAGGCAGGTTTTAGTGGTGAAAATAACTTATAATTGATGCAGAGACCAGGCTAAACAAACTTGAAACTGCTAGATAAGAATGACAGTAGCTTGTTTGATAAGATATAACTAGTATGAGATACAAATGTTATATATGATAAGAAATGTATAAACAAGAAGTGCACAAAACGTATAACATTAGGATGAATCTATGTAACTTTCGAACATACCTGTCACTGTCATAATGATCAATAATATATGCAGCAAGTTCTGCAGAATACTCTTTCATGTGCGGAAAATGAATGAGCATATCCAAATTCTTCATATACTTGATCGCTTCAATGGCGCCTCTGTAGAACTTTTGTGGGGCGTTCTTCTTAAACCTGCGTAATATGTGAAACATAAACACTTGTTCGAACAGCAGACGAGTCAGAAGGAAAATGAATAAGCAGACGAGTCAGAAGGAAAATGAATAAGCAGACGAGTCAGAAGGAAAATTGAATAAGCAGTACCCCTTAAGGAATTCAAGAACCAAATCATACAGATTGCCAATGCTGTCGCCTTCAGTATGTATTAACGATTGGCTACTTTGATCCCTGGAAGTTTCCACTCCAAAGTTAGAAATTGACATCATAATAATTAATAGCAATTACAGATTCAATGATATTAATCAATAATAACCTGTTAACTCTTGTACTGCCTCCACTGCCTTCTAAAGGTGGGTCATCATTTTGGGACAGCAGAATTAGAACTATGACCTCCGGTGCCTTCTGCAGGTGGGTCATCATGTTGGCGAGTAGAATTAGAACTATTATCTCCGGTAAATTGAGCAGAAATATTTAGCTCTCCCTGGCTGTTTTGGTCGTTGACCTTCTTCCTTGCCCTACTGGATATTTCACTTCGAAGTTACATAATGATAATAAACAGTATTTTTTTTATCTCAGTAATGCATTTAATGGTGCTAGTGATACCTTTTCTTCCGCGGCAATAAGATCTTCCCCAACTTTATATGCTAGTTCAGCCTTAAGTGTAACCATTTGTTCACCTGTTACTTATATAATGTAAGCTTGTGTATGGCCAATGCTGAAACCATATTGTGACAATACATTATCTCTTGTATAATAAAGTACAGACTTACCAATGACTTCTCAAGCAAGTAGCTGTAACACGCAAGCAATGAGTTAACGTCAGTCATGATGCACTCGGATTACCGTCCCATATTCTTCCATCTCGCAATTACAAATATCAGAGCTTAACAAAGTCTTCTCGCTTGCCTCATCAAGAACAGGAAACAGAACTGCTGACGCTATCTTTTCTCCTTCCATGGAACGGACTTCCTAATGCCTTTAAGAACACAAAAAAGGAATAAAAACTATTTAATGATTTCATACTTACAGAACATGGTATAGAAGTTATGCAAAATAACCTACCAACCAACGTTCATAGCAACTCCTTTCCAGAAGACCGCTGTTCTAATATTCGCACAATGAGTTTTTCCCTCAAGATTCTGAAAATATATTTGAATTTCAGATAATTTTCTTACAAAATGCCATGCAAGTACTGGTCATGTTGAGTAAAATACCTTAATTTCATATCCTTTAAGACAATATCTCGGCAGACTCTTCAGATGAGAGCTGAACAGCATAAAAAAGGAATGAAAGA
Source organism: Hordeum marinum (assembly GCA_022496015.1). Lineage (NCBI taxonomy): Eukaryota > Viridiplantae > Streptophyta > Magnoliopsida > Poales > Poaceae > Hordeum > Hordeum marinum. The sequence continues at coordinate 27,428 of JAAAWK010000914.1, forward strand.
GTTATTATATCTAAAACTATTTTACAATGTCTGAGCAAACTATGAAAACAAGCATAAACAACTAGTTCAAAATAACTTACACTATCCCAACAATTACTATATTCAGTTCTGTGTTGCAAAATGTCCTGCAGAACATTGGCAAAACGGGGGGTTAACTGTGCGCAGTTTGACACACAAGTAAATATATAAGAATAATAACTAGATGGAAATAGAAGGAAAAAAGACAGACCAATTCTGTGCTGCCAGAAGTTGTATGATGAAACATAATTATGCCGTTGACGATTAAATGCTGAGGGGTAAATGCCAAAAGACAATCTGGACTGATGCATTTATGTTCGCCTGATTTTCCAGAGATCGGCAGGATTAATCAAGAAAATAGTGAAAATCTTTACGAGCACTCAAAACAAACAAAGAGTTAATCCACTAAATTTCCAGATACAGGCCTGCTGGTGGTAGCATTTGTGTTTCTAACACAAATAATAGTGTGTAACCAAGCCAACAAAAATCCAGTGACAAGTACTACTAGTAATAGAACATACTCAACTACTCACTACTATTACTACAACCTAATCAATAGTAGCAGTTTGGTCTTACACAATATAGTGAAAAATGTATGTGTAGAAAATCAATTGTGAGCACTCAAACAACAAAGATTTGTATTAGCTTCTTCCATATAATTATTATAAGTTAGCATTATATCTCATTATGATGCACTTACAGGGTAGGAAGATGGCGAAGTTGCTCCAGGCCATCCACCTAAAAAATGAACAAGTGAGACGTATTAATCATATACTCAAAGAAAAACAATCAAGTGACAAGTAGTTCATTAGTCACTAAAATCAGTACACCTAATCAATATGAACGTGTGGGTAGTGATATAAGAGCTATGACGATGATGAAATTACATTGTCTAATATTCTCCATTATTTCGTGTTATCAAGTGACCTCAGACTTGGATCCAAAACAAAGATGCGGTTATTGCGCTGCACGATGAGAAGGATAGAGGACATAAAATATCAGGAAGGTTATTAAGTAAAATCTGAGACAATAACCTAACAAATTATGATACCTTGATAGCTGTATGGAACTGTTTTCTCCAGAATATAACAGGGATACCATCTTCCGACAATTCCTCTTGTAAACTTTGCAAACTGACAGGTTTGGAAAAAAGCAACAAATTAAGTTTACTGGGGAGAGAAAAACATGTGTAAGCATAGTGTAGATATGTTGTACCCATAAGGTGTTTAGTTCGGTATCATGATCTTTCAGGAACTTATCAAGTAAATTTCCTGCAAATGAACAATCAAATGAATTTTACCCTTGTCACAATCCAAGGGACCAAACATATACAAAGAATTTTTGAATAATGAAGAACAAAGTTCTCACCAGGATCTTCTCAGCCTTCAAATGAGAAGTCGGGCTCTCAGTTTGTCCAATCATAATACCTTTCTCCAATGGCATTGCAAAGATGAGGGTCCTACACATTTATGTCCACAGATATGTTGCTAGAAGGTTCAGTGTGCAAGCTACAACAGCTTGTAATGTATAGAGATATATAGAAAGTGACATGTGTCAAAAAGGCAAAAATGGTTCTTAACTCCTAAGCAAGGTTTACTCACAGAATACTTAAACAAATACCCACCTAAGGACATGTGTCAAAAAAGGCGAAATAAGAATATCATACAGCAACAGCGATCTAAAATCATACAAAGAAGGCTGAATCTAATTCCAAAGACTAGCAAAGGTCGAGGAACAGTAGCTAGAAACACCGACTCATGCTATATGGATTTAGGTGCGTACCTCGGGTCCAGTAGCATTGAAACCATGCATACAGAAAAATCAAAGTTCTCAAAAATCAGAAAGTCTTTCTTGATTCTTTTATGTTATTGATGCTGCAATATTACCACACAAGAGGTTATCAGAATATAAACGCGTGAGGTAAGAAACTACAGATAAGCAAACTAAACCTTTTGAAGTTCATTTCAACATCGACATGTTTGATGAAGGATCGTACGTGTACAAGCCATTCTTCTGGCCTCATGTTATAGCGCAAGAGTCTGTAAATTAAATAACAGCCCATTTAACAAATTAAACATCATACTCAAGAAAATGTACAGACAGTAGAAATGATTCGATTTAAACCTTTTTGGCCCCAAAAACAACTTGACGAAGATGGGCAAGATTTCGACTCAAGTTGCAATCGCGTATTTTTACTGAGCTCCAGATCACCTCTTAGAAGTATGGCGTTGCCTGCAGAACACAGGATTAACTAACAGTAGCCCTTCAACAGGAGCTAAATTTGCATCACAATTGAGACGCTTACATAGTGCTACTAGCGGGGACGAGCCATTTCTTGTTAGGATGAATAATGAACGTCCGGCGACCTCTAAATTCACAGATTTTTGCAGCGTAGTCATTCGCTTGTGTCCATGAACTGTCCAAAATCTTGTGAAAAAGTGAATTCCATAGTCAATTTAATTTGCCGTGCAAGCATCAAATGACATTAATGACTTAAAAAACGAGAAAATATATGATTGTTACATAGGTTTCTAGTAAAGCATTCAAACAGGAAAGAAAACAAAGTTTTAAATAAATAGCATAACATACATCGTTGAAATCCTGCCATACAATAGGATTGTCAACCTGATCTGGAGTATTTTGTAACAGGCGCAACGTTCCATTGTAGCTGCATAAGAAAGCATGGTAGTTATAAAACATATAGATTTATTAAATTACATGTCCAGAAAGTAACATAATAAAGAAGAAACAACCTGCAGAACCACGTGAAACTGATTATTCCAGAACAAAGCACACACTGTTTATTCTTATCTATCATCTGTTGTTTTATAGATTGGATACTGTCATCACAAAACAACAACCACATATTAATCTGTAACATGAAAAGAGACATATTAACATAAACAAAGCATCAATCCATACCCATATTCTGTTAACTGAGTGTCGTTCTTACTAAGGAAGTCATCAATCAATTCCCCTGCAATCCAATTGTTTAGAAACACTGCAGTGAACATCATTTGCTAAAACGATTTACAAATCCATAATACGAATAACCAGACCAAAAATGCTCACATTTGACTGCCTCCAAATTTGATGTGGCACTCTCATCCACCTGTGGAGAACCGGGAGAATGACTCTGCACATCTGTCTCAGCTTTATGTGCAGCGAGGCCAGCCACAAGGGTGTCAAGTGTATTTGTCCCTATGGCTCTAACCAGTTCTTCTTCCTAGACATCAACGTGAATTAAATAAATCACAAGGTTCTAGTAAAAACGTGAGCGAGAGAAGGTAATCACATCCAGAAACAAGAACCGAAGGGAAAACCCCGGCTCCTCAGCGATTTGGGATTACTGGCCGTTGGATCGAGAGCTTGATCGAATCTGGTCCGTTCGATCGAGCCGCTGGAGGACGTACGCCGTCGGATCGAATCGCTATGAACAGCCTATGAACAGTCCGTTTTCCATGGTGTTGCCGGTTACTCGCTTCGCTCGACCCGGTCTCTCTAGCGCGTGGGTTCATCGCTGATGGACCGCGCCCGTCAGCGACCGTGGCTGAGGGAGTGGCCTGTGTATGCCGTCGCGCGCACCGACGGGGTGGATCGCGCGCCACCGCACGTAATACCTTGCCCCGAACGAGGGCATTTTGGGTTTTTCGGTCTGCCCCTGTGCACTGGCCCGTGCGTCTATGGGTGGGGCCGTGGGGGAAGGGCAGCGTCTTGCCCTCCCGTGCTCCCATTCGCCCCCATCTGTTTAGGGTTTCCCACTCTTCCCTCGACGCCGCCGCTCGTTCTCCTCTTCCCTCGCCGCCGCTGCTCGTCCTCCTCGATTCAACGCCGTTCTTCAGGTGGTTCCGGTCGGAGGCTTGGTGGGAGCCCGAGCGTGTGAGCGCGGCGGCGCCCGGTGTGTGGCATCGTGTGGGTGCATCCATCCTCTCCTCCCCTTTGCTTATTCTTCTTTTTCATTTGATTCGTGTGTGCGTGCATGAGACCCATGTTCGGGCAGCCGCTGCGGCGTCGGCGTCGGCGGATGCGGTGGCCGGGCCTCTGGGACCGCGTGTGGGGGCCGTCGCGGCTTCCGGCTGTATGTTCCGGCGACGCCAAGCCATAGCGAGGAGGGGGGCGTGTGCCTGCCGTCGGTTCCGCTTCCACAACTTCTTCCCCTCGCGTCTTTCACGCCATCGTCGCCATCGACATCAAAGCGCTCACACCACTGCTCCCCGTCGAGCTCGCCCGTGCGCCAGATCTGGTGCCT
>JAAAWK010000915.1:0-21269 GCA_022496015.1 Hordeum marinum
ATATGATGTTTTTTATAACAAAATCAGAAAATATGTGACCTAACTCATAATTTACATAACTATGACCTCCTCGGCTTCTGGAAAGCCGAAGAGCAGCTTTTCGCTCAACAGGAGGCATAATAGCTGTCGGGGGTCAGGGGTCAGTGGCATCAGGAGTCAGTGTCGGGGGTCAGTGGCGTCGGGAGTCAGTGGCGTCGGGGGTCAGTGGCATCGGGAGTAGGGGGTCGGGGGTCGGTGGTGTCGGGGGTCGGGGGTCGGTGGAATCGGTGGTCGGGGGTTGATGGCGTCGGGGGTCGGGGGTCGGTGGCGTTGGGGGTCGGGGGTCGGGGGTCGGGGGTCCATAGCGTCGGGGTTCAGCGGGGTTAGTGTCGAGCCATTTCCTTTTTTCCTTCTTCTGATTCTTCTTCTCCTCCTCCTCCTCCTCTCTCTTCTTCTTCCTTTTTTCCTTGTTCTACTTATTCTTCTTCTTTACTTTCTTTTGTTCTACTAAACAGGAATCTAACCTAAGACTAAAACTAAACTAAACTAAAACAAAACCTAAACTAAACTAAAACCAAACCTATACTAAAACTAAACCTAAACCACAACAAAACGAAAACCTAAAACTAAACAGAAAAAACGAAAGGAGACAGGGAGGCGGTGACCTGCGGTGGAGGGCTCACCTTGGATCAGGGATGGCGCGTCCTGGCTCCGGCGGCCACGATGGTGGAGAAGGGCCGCGGGAAGGGGGGCGAGAGGGCGCCAAGGCCTGGCTCCGGCGGTGGTGGAGGAGGGCCGCGGGGACGGGGCGGTGGTGGAGGAGGGCCACGGGGAGGGGGCGATGCCGCGGTGGTGGAGGTGGGCCCGGGGAGGGGGGCGGGCGATGCCATGGCCTGGCTCCGGTGATGGTGGAGGAGGGCCGGGGGAGGGGGCGGTGGTGGAGGAGGGCCACGGGGAGGGGGCGGTGCCGCAGCCTGGCCCTACTGCGAGGTGGTCGGGTGGGCGGGCCAGCGGCAGTGCTAGACGCGCGACGTCGGGAGGGCGGGGCGGCGGCGGTGAGAGGGAGAGAGAGGGGCGCGGGGTGTGTATGGGTGAGAGAGAGAGATGCGTGGGGCCGAAAATTAAAACCCTTTCTTTGTCGTCTGCTGGCAGACGGCAAAGAGGGTGAACGTTAGCCGCGCCACGCCGTGACACTGTGGGCCCACACTCAGCTCGTTACCGTCTGCTGGCAGACGACAAAGAAATCTTTTCCATCTGCCAGCAGACGGTAGAGAGGTGGCAGACGGCAAAGGGTTTGACCTAGCCAGTGTCGTGCCCCGTGGGGCCCACCGTGTTCTTTGTCGTCTGCCAAGAGGCTCTTTACCGTCTGCTGGCAGACGACAAAGAAGCAGATGATGGCAAAGAGACTCTCTTTACCATCAACTGCTTCTCCGCTGTCTGCTTTGGAAAGACACACGGCAAACCGCCTTTTTGCCATCAGCTGGCAGACGACAAAGAGCTGGCAGACAGCAAAATTCTAGATTCCAGTAGTGTATGAGGGTTTCGGACGAAAACTCGTCTATTACAAAGGAATTTCATTTTTAATAACTTACTTTAACTCCATACTTTTTGTGTGTTCAATATGCACCATTCAAAGGCACATCATCAATTTTCAACCCTTTCTAACTTCATTTGATATTTATCATGTATTTAATGATTTATTTTGAGCTAAATGACCCTGAATTTGAAAAGCAGCACAAATGAACTCTGAAAAGGTTGTAACTTGGCATGACATGACATCATAATTTCACCAACATAGCAACTTCTAAAGAGTTTAGAGGGTACCGGCAAAAACTAGATGCACTTCGTGTACAAATTGGACAATCTCTTTCGAAGTATGAGGGTTTCGGACGAAAACTCATCTATTAGAAAGGAATTTCATTTTTAATAACTTATTTTAACACCATAATTTTTGTGTGTTCAATATGCACCATTAAAAAGCACATCATCAATTTTCAACCTTTTCTAACTTCATTTGATATTTTTCATGCATTTAATGATTTATTTTGAGCTAAATGACCCTGAATTTGAAAAGCGGTACAAATGAACTCTGAAAAGGTTGTAACATGGCATGACATTATAATTTCACCCACATAGAAACTTCTAAAGAGTTGAGATGGTTACGGAAAAAAATAGATGCACTTCATGTACAAATTGGACTATCTCTTTCGAAGTATGAGGGTTTCAAAAGAAAACTCATCTATTACAAAGGGATTTCATTTTTAATAACTTATTTTAACTCCATACTTTTTGTGTGTTCAATATGCACCATTCAAAGGCACATCATCAAATTTACACCCTTCTGACTTCATTTGATATTTTTCGTGCATTTAATAATTATTTTGAGCTAAATGACCCTGAATTTGAAAAGAAGTACAAATGAACTCTAAAAAGGTTGTAACTTGGCATGAACTCATAATTTCACCCACATAGCAACTTCTAAAGAGTTGACATGGTTACGGCAAAAACTGGACGCACTTCGTGTACAAATTGGACTATCTCTTTCGAAGTATGAGGGTTTCGGACAAAAACTCATCTATTACACACGGATTTCATTTTTAATAACTTAATTTAAAACCATAATTTTTGTGTGTTCAATATGCACCATTAAAAGGCACATCATCAATTTTCAATCTTTTCTGACTTCATTTCATATTTTTCATGCATTTAATGATTTATTTTGAGCTAAATGACCCTGAATTTTAAAATCAATACAAATGAACTCTGAGAAGGTTGTAACTTGGCATGACATCATAATTTCACCCACATAGCAAGTTCTAAAGAGTTGAGATGGTTACGGCAAAAACTAGATGCACTTCGTGTACAAATTGGACTATCTCTTTCGAAGTATGAGGGTTTCACACGAAAACTCATCTATTAAAAAAGGATTTCATTTTTAATAGCTTATTTTAACACCATACTTTTTGTGTGTTCAATATGCACCATTCAAAGGCACATCATCAAGTTTCAACCCTTTGTGACTTCATTTGATATTTTTCATGCATTTAATGATTTATTTTGAGCTAAATGACCCTGAATTTGAAAAGAAGTACAAATGAACTCTGAAAAGGTTGTAAATTGGGCATGACATCACAAGTTCACCCACATAGCTACTTCTAAAGAGTTGAGAGCGTTAAGGCAAAAACTGGATGCACTTCGTGTACAAATTGGACAATCTCTTTCGAAGTATGAGGGTTTGGGACGAAAACTAATCTATTAGAAAGGGATTTCATTTTTAATAACTTATTTTAACTCCCATACTTTTGTGTGTTCAATATGCACCATTCAATGGCACATTATCCAATTTTCAACCCTTTCTGACTTCATTCGCTATTTTTTTCTTGCATTAATGACTTATTTGAGCTAAATGACGCCGACTTTGAAAAGAAGTACAAATGAAACTCTGAAAAGGTTGTAACTTGGCATGACATCATAAGTTCACCCACATAGCTACTTCTAAAGGTTGAGAGCGTTACGCAAAAACTCGATGCACTTTGTGTACAAATTGTACAATCTCTTTTGTAAGTATGATGGTTTCGGATGAAGAAAACTCATCTATTACAAAGGGATTTCATTTTTAATAACTTAGTTTAAACTTCATACTTTTTGTGTGTTCAATATGCACCATTCAAAGGCAGATATCAATTTTCAACCCATTCTGACTTCATTTGATATTTTCGTGCATTTAATGATTTATTTTGAGCTAAATGACCCTGAATTTGAAAAGCAGTAGAAATGAACTCTGAAAAGGTTCTAACTTGGCAAGAACTCATAATTTCACCCACATAGCAACTTCTAAAGAGTTGATATGGTTACGGCAAAAATTGGATGCACTTCGTGTACCAAATTGGACTATCTCTTTTGAAGTATGGGGGTTTCGGACGAAACTCATCTATTACAAGGGATTTTCATTTTTTAATAACTTATTTTAACACCATACTTTTTGTTTGTCAATATGCACCATTCAAAGGCACATCATCAATTTTCAACCCTTTCTAACTTCATTCGATATTTTTCTTGCATTTAATGACCTATTTTGAGCTAAATGACGCTGAATTTGAAAAGCAGTACAAATGAACTCTATGAAAAGGTTGTAACTTGGCATGACATCATAAGTTCACCCAGATAGCTACTACTAAAGAGTTGAGAGCGTTACAGCAAAAACTGGATGCACTTCGTGTACAAATTGGATAATCTGTTTCGAAGTATGAGGGTTTCGCACGAAAACTCATCTGTTAGAAAGGGATTTCATTTTTAATAACTTATTTTCGCTCCATACTTTTTGTGTGTTCAATATGCACCATTCAAAGGCACATCATCAATTTTCAACCCTTTCTAACTTCATTTGATATTTTTCATGTATTTAATGATTTATTTTTAGCTAAATGACCCTGAATTTGGAAAGCAGTACAAATGAACTCTGAAAAGGTTGTAACTTGGCATGACATCATAATTTCACCCACATAGCAACTTCTAAAGAGTTTAGACGGTTATGGCGAAAAGTAGATGCACTTCGTGTACAAATTGGATAATCTCTTTCAAAGTATGAGGGTTTCGGACGAAAACTCGTCTATTACAAAGGGATTTCATTTTTAATAACTTATTTGAACACCATACTTTTTGAGTGTTCGATATGCGCAATTAAAAAGCAGATCATCAATTTTCAACCTTTTCTGACTTCATTTGATATTTTTCATGCATTTAATGATTTATTTTGAGCTAAATGACCCAGAATTTGAAAAGTAGTACAAACGAACTCTAAAAAGGTTGTAACTTGGCATGACAACATAATTTCACCCACATAGCAACTTCTAAAGAGCTGAGATGGTTATGGCAAAAACTGGATGCATTTCGTGTTCAAATTGGACTATCTCTTTCAAAGTATGAGGGTTTCACAAGAAAACTCATCTATTACAAAGGGATTTCATTTTTAATAACTTATTTTAACTCCATACTTTTTGTGTGTTCAATATGCACCATTCAAAGGCACATCATCAATTTTACACCCTTCTGACTTCATTTGGTATTTTTCGTGCATTTAATAATTATTTTGAGCTAAATGACCCTGAATTTGAAAAGAAGTACAAATGAACTCTAAATAGGTTGTAACTTGGCATGAACTCATAATTTCACCCACATAGCAACTTCTAAAGAGTTGACATGGTTACGGCAAAAACTGGACGCACTTCGTGTACAAATTGGACTATGTCTTTCGAAGTATGAGGGTTTTGGACGAAAACTCATCTATTACAAAGGGATTTCATTTTAATAACTTAATTTAAAACCATAATTTTTGTGTGTTCAATATGCACCATTAAAAGGCACATCATCAATTTTCAATCTTTTCTGAATTCATTTCATATTTTTCATGCATTTAATGATTTATTTTGAGCTAAATGACCCTGAATTTGAAAAGCAATACAAATGAACTATGAAAAGCTTGTAACTTGGCATGACATCATAATTTCCCCACATAGCAAGTTCTAAAGAGTTGAGATGCTTACGGCAAAAACTAGATGCACTTCGTGTACAAATTGAACTATCTCTTTCGAAGTATGAGGGTTTCACACGAAAACTCATCTATTAAAAAAGGATTTCATTTTTAATAGCTTATTTTAACACCATACTTTTTGTGTGTTCAATATGCACCATTCAAAGGCACATCATCAAGTTTCAACCCTTTCTGACTTCATTTGATATTTTTCATGCATTTAATGATTTATTTTGAGCTAAATGACCCTGAATTTGAAAAAAGTACAAATGAACTCTGAAAAGGTTGTAACTTGGCATGACATAACAAGTTCACCCACATAGCTACTTCTAAAGGGTTGAGAGCGTTACGGCAAAAACTGGATGCACTTCGTGTACAAATTGGACAATCTCTTTCGAAGTATTAGGGTTTGTGACGAAAACTCATCTATTAGAAAGGGATTTCATTTTTAATAACTTATTTTAATTCCAGACTTTTGTGTGTTCAATATGCACCATTCAAAGGCAGATTATCAATTTTCAACCCTTCTGACTTCATTTGATATTTTCGTGCATTTAATGATTCATTTTGAGCTAAATGACCCTGAATTTGAAAAGCAGTACAAATGAACTCTGAAAAGGTTCTAACTTGGCAAGAACTCATAATTTCAACCACATAGCAACTTCTAAAGAGTTGATATGATTACGGCAAAAACTGGATGCACTTTGTGTACAAATTGGACTATCTCTTTTCAAGTATGGGGTTTTCAGACGAAAACTCATCTATTACAAAGGGATTTCATTTTTAATAACTTGTTTTAACACCATACTTTTTGTTTGTTCAAAATGCACCATTCAAAGGCACATCATCAATTTTCAACCCTTTCTGACTTCATTAGATATTTTTCTTGCATTTAATGACTTATTTTGAGCTAAATGACGCTGAATTTAAAAAGCAGTACAAATGAACTCTGAAAAGGTTGTAACTTGGCATGACATCATAAGTTCACCCACATAGCTACTTCTAAAGAGTTGAGAGCGTTACGGCAAAAACTAGATGCACTTTGTGTACAAATTGTACAATCTCTTTCGAAGTATGAGGGTTTCGGTCGAATACTCATCTATTACAAAGGGATTTCATTTTTAATAACTTATTTTAACTCCATACATTTTGTGTGTTCAATATGCACCATTCAAAGGCACATCATCAATTTTCAACCCCTTTCTAACTTCATTTGGTATTTTTCATGCATTTAATGATTTATTTGAGCTAAATGACGCTGAATTTGAAAAGCCGTACAAATGAAGTCTGAAAACTTTATAACTTGGCATGACATCATAAGTTCACCCACATAGCTACTTCTAAAGAGTTGAGAGCATTACAACAAAAACTGGATGCACTTCGTGTACAAATTGGACTATCTCTTTCGAAGTATGACGGTTTTAGACGAAAACTCATCTATTACAAAGGGATTTCATTTTTAATAACTTATTTTAACACCATACTTCTTGTGTGTTCAATATGCACCATGAAAAGCACATCATCAATTTTCAACCTTTTCTGACTTCATTGATATTTTTCATGCATTAATGATTTATTTTGAGCTAAATGACCCTGAATTTGAAAAGCAGTACAAATGAACTTTGAAAAGGTTGTAACTTGGCATGACATCATAATTTCAACCACATAGCAACTTCTAAAGAGTTGAGATGGTTACGGCAAAAACTAGTTGCACTTCGTGTACAAATTAGACTATCTCTTTCGAAGTATGAGGGTTTCAAACGAAAACTCATCTATTACAAAGGGATTTCATTTTTCATAACTTATTTTAACTCCATAATTTTGTGTGTTCGATATGCACCATTCAAAGGTACATCATCAATTTTCAACCCTTTTTGACTTCATTTGATATTTTTCATGCATTTAATGATTTATTTTGAGCTAAATGACCCTGAATTTGAAGAGCAGTACAAATGAACTCTGAAAAGGTTGTAACTTGGCATGAAATCACAATTTCACCCACATAGCAATTCTAAAGAGTTGAGATGGTTATGGCAAAACTGGATGCACTTTGTGTACAAATTGCACTATCTCTTTCGAAGTATGAGGGTGTCACACAAAAACTCATCTATCACAAAGGGATTTCATTTTTATTAACTTATTTTAACTCCATACTTTTTTTGTGCTCAATATGCACGATTCAAAGGCAATCATCAATTTTCAACCCTTTTTGACTTCATTTGATATTTGTCACGCATTTAATGATTTATTTTGAGCTAAATGACTCTTAATTTGAAAAGTAGTACAAATGAACTCTCAAAAGGTTGTAACTTGGCATGACATCATAATTTCACCCACATAGCAACTTCTAAAGAGTTGAGATGGTTACGGCAAAAACTAGTTGCACTTCGTGTACAAATTAGACTATCTCTTTCGAAGTATGAGGGTTCCAAATGAAAACTCATCTATTACAAAGGGATTTCATTTTTCATAACTTATTTTAACTCCATAATTTTTGTGTGTCCGATATGCACCATTCAAAGGTACATCATCAATTTTCAACCCTTTCTGAGTTCATTTGATATTTTTCATGCATTTAATGATTTATTTTGAGCTAAATGACCCTGAATTTGAAAAGCGGTACAAATGAACTCTGAAAAGGTTGTAACTTGGCATGACAACATAATTTCACCCACATAGAAACTTCTAAAGAGTTGAGATAGTTACGGCAAAACTGGACGCACTTCGTGTACAAATTGTTCTATCTCTTTCGAAGTATGACGATTTAGACGAAAACTCATCTATTACAAAGGCATTTCATTTTTAATATCTTATTTTAACACCATACTTTTTGTGTTTTCAGTATGCAACATTAAAAGGCACATCATCAATTTTCAAACTTTTCTCACTTCATTTGATATTTTTCATGCATTTAATGATTTATTGTGAGCTAAATGACCCTCAATTTTAAATGCAGTACAAATGAAATCTGAAAAGGTTGTAACTTGGCATGACATCATAATTTCACCCACATAGCAACTTCTTAAGATTTGAGATGGTTACGGCAAAAACTAGATGCACTTCGTGTTCAAATTAGACTATCTCTTCGAAGTATGAGGGTTTCAGACGAAAACTCATCTATTACAAAGGGATTTCATTTTTAATAACTTATTTTAACTCCATAATTTTTGTATGTTCAATATGCACCATTAAATTCATATCATCAATTTTCAACCTTTTCTATTTGATATTTTTCATGCATTTAATGATTTAGTTTGAGCTAAATGACCCTGAATTTGAAAAGCAGTACAAATGAACTCTGAAAAGGTTGTAACTTGGCATGACATCATAATTTCACCCACATAGAAACTTCTAAAGAGTTGAGATGGTTACGGCAAAAACTGGATGCGCTTCATGTACAAATTGGACTATCTCTTTCGAAGTATGATAGTATCAGAAGAAAACTCATCTATTACAAAGGGATTTCATTTTTAAAACTTTTTTAACTCCATACTTTTTGTGTGTTCAATATGCACCATTCAAAGGCACATCATCAATTTTCAACCCTTCTGACTTCAATTGATATTTTTTGTGCATTTAATGATTTTTTTGAGCTAAATGACTTAATTTGAAAAGTAGTACAAATGAACTCTCAAAAGGTTGTAACTTGGTATGACATCATAATTTCACCCACATAGCAACTTCTAAAGAGTTGAGATGGTTACGGCAAAAACTAATTGCACTTCCTGTACAAATTAGACTATCTCTTTCGAAGTAAGTGAGGGTTTCAAACGAAAACTCATCTATTACAAAGGGATTTCCTTTTTCATAACTTATTTTAACTCCATAATTTTTGTGTGTTCGATATGCACCATTCAAAGGTACATCAGCAATTTTCAACCCTTTCTGACTTCATTGGATATTTTTCATGCATTTAATGATTTATTTTGAGCTAAATGACCCGGAATTTGAAAAGCGATACAAATGAACTCTGAAAATGTTGTAACTTGGCATGACAACATAATTTCACCCACATAGAAACTTCTAAAGAGTTGAGATAGTTATGGCGAAAACTGGACGCACTTCGTGTACAAATTGTTCTATCTCTTTCGAAGTATGACGATTTAGACGAAAACTCATCTATTATAAGGCATTTCATTTTTAATATCTTATGTTAACACCATACTTTTTGTGTTCAATATGCAACATTAAAAGGCACATCATCAATTTTCAAACTTTTCTGACTTCATTTGATATTTTTCATGCATTTAATGATTTATTGTGAGCTAAATGACCCTCAATTTTAAATGCAGTACAAATGAAATCTGAAAAGGTTGTAACTTGGCATGACATCATAATTTCACCACATAGCAACTTCTTAAGATTTGAGATGGTTACGGCAAAAACTAGATGCACTTCGTGTTCAAATTAGACTATCTCTTTCGAAGTATGAGGGTTTCAGACGAAAACTCATCTATTACAAAGGGATTTCATTTTTAATAACTTATTTTAACTCCATAATTTTTGTATGTTCAATATGCACCATTAAAATTCATATCATCAATTTTCAACCTTTTCTATTTGATATTTTTCATGCATTTAATGATTTAGTTTGAGCTAAATGACCCTGAATTTGAAAAGCAGTACAAATGAACTCTGAAAAGGTTGTAACTTGGCATGACATCATAATTTCACCCACATAGAAACTTCTAAAGAGTTGAGATGGTTACGGCAAAAACTGGATGCACTTCATGTACAAATTGGACTATCTCTTTCGAAGTATGATAGTTTCAGAAGAAAACTCATCTATTACAAAGGGATTTCATTTTTAATAACTTTTTTAACTCCATACTTTTTGTGTGTTCAATATGCACCATTCAAAGGCACATCATCAATTTTCAACCCTTCTGACTTCAATTGATATTTTTCGTGCATTTAATGATTTATTTTGAGCTAAATGACTCTTAATTTGAAAAGTAGTACAAATGAACTCTCAAAAGGTTGTAACTTGGCATGACATCATAATTTCACCCACATAGCAACTTCTAAAGAGTTGAGATGGTTACGGCAAAAACTAGTTGCACCTCGTGTACAAATTAGACTATCTCTTTCAAAGTATGAGGGTTTCAAACGAAAACTCATCTATTACAAAGGGATTTCATTTTTCATAACTTATTTTAACTCCATAATTTTTGTGTGTTCGATATGCACCATTCAAAGGTACATCATCAATTTTCATCCCTTTCTGACTTCATTTGATATTTTTCATGCATTTAATGATTTATTTTGAGCTAAATGACCCTGAATTTGAAAAGCGGTACAAATGAACTCTGAAAAGGTTGTAACTTGGCATGACAACATAATTTCACCCACATAGAAACTTCTAAAGAGTTGAGATAGTTACGGCAAAAACTGGACGCACTTCGTGTACAAATTGTTCTATCTCTTTCGAAGTATGACGATTTAGACGAAAACTCATCTATTACAAAGGCATTTCATTTTTAATATCTTATTTTAACACCATACTTTTTGTTGTTCAATATGCAACATTAAATGGCACATCATCAATTTTCAAACTTTTCTGACTTCATTTGATATTTTTCATGCATTTAATGATTTATTGTGAGCTAAATGACCCTCAATTTTAAATGCAGTACAAATGAAATCTGAAAAGGTTGTAACTTGGCATGACATCATAATTTCACCCACATAGCAACTTCTTAAGATTTGAGATGGTTACGGCAAAAACTAGATGCACTTCGTGTTCAAATTAGACTATCTCTTTCGAAGTATGAGGGTTTCAGACGAAAACTCATCTATTACAAAGGGATTTCATTTTTAATAACTTATTTTAACTCCATAATTTTTGTATGTTCAATATGCACCATTAAAATTCATATCATCAATTTTTAACCTTTTCTATTTGATATTTTTCATGCATTTAATGATTTAGTTTGAGCTAAATGACCCTGAATTTGAAAAGCAGTACAAATGAACTCTGAAAAGGTTGTAACTTGGCATGACATCATAATTTCACCCACATAGAAACTTCTAAAGAGTTGAGATGGTTACGGCAAAAACTGGATGCGCTTCATGTACAAATTGGACTATCTCTTTCGAAGTATGATAGTTTCAGAAGAAAACTCATCTATTACAAAGGGATTTCATTTTTAATAACTTTTTTAACTCCATACTTTTTGTGTGTTCAATATGCACCATTCAAAGGCACATCATCAATTTTCAACCCTTCTGACTTCAATTGATATTTTTGTGCATTTAATGATTTATTTTGAGCTAAATGACCCTGAATTTGAAAAGCAGTACAAATGTACTCTGAAAAGGTTGTAACTTTGGATGACAACATAATTTCACCCACATAGCAACTTCTTAAGAGTTGAGATGGTTACGACAAAAACTGGATGCACTTCGTGGACAAATTGGACTATCTCTTCGAAGTATGACGATTTAGACGAAATCTCATCTATTACAAAGGCATTTCATTTTTAATAACTTATTTTAACACCATACTTTTTGTGTGTTCAATATGCAACATGAAAAGGCACATCATCAATTTTCAAACTTTTCTGACTTCATTTGATATTTTTCATGCATTTAATGATTTATTGTGAGCTAAATGACCCTCAATTTTAAATGTAGTACAAATGAAATCTGAAAAGGTTGTAACTTGGCATGACATCATAATTTCACCCACATAGCAACTTCTTAAGATTTGACATGGTTACGGCAAAAACTAGATGCACTTCGTGTTCAAATTAGACTATCTCTTTCGAAGTATGAGGGCTTCAGACGAAAACTCATCTATTACAAAGGGATTTCCTTTTTAATAACTTATTTTAAACTCCATAATTTTTGTATGTTCAATATGCACGATTAAAATTCGTAGCATCAATTTTCAACCTTTTCTATTTCATATTTTTCATGTATTTAATGATTTATTTTGAGCTAAATGACCCTGAATTTGAAAAGCATTACAAATGAACTCTAAAAAGGTTGTAACTTGGCATGACATCATATTTTCACCCACATAGCTACTTCTAAAGAGTTGAGAGCGTTTCGACAAAAACTGGATGCACTTCGTGTACAAATTGGACAATCTATTTCGAAGTATGAGGGTTTCGGACGAAAACTCATCTATTACAAAGGGATTTCATTTTTAATAACTTATTTTAACTCCATACATTTTGTGTGTTCAATATGCACCGTTCAAATGCACATCATCAATTTTCAACCCTTTCTGACTTCATTTGGTATTTTTCATGCATTTAATGATTTATTTTGAGCTAAATGACGCTGAATTTGAAAATCAGTACATGAAGTCTAAAAAGTTTGTAACTTGGCATGAGATCATAGGTTCACCCACATAGCTACTTCTAAAGAGTTGAGAGCATTACAGCAAAAACTGGATGCACTTCGTGTACAAATTGGACTATCTCTCTCGAAGTCTGAGGGTTTCGGACGAAAACTCATCTATTACAAAGGGATTTCATTTTTAATAACTTATTTTCACTCCATACTTTTTGTGTGTTCAATATGCACCATTCAAAGACACATCATCAATTTTCAACCTTTTCTAACTTCATTTGATATTTTTCATGTATTTAATGATTTATTTTGAGCTAAATGACCCTTAATTTGGAAAGCAGTAATGAACTCTGAAAAGGTTGTAACTTGGCATGACATCATAATTTCACACCATAGCAACTTCTAAAGAGTTTAGAGGGTTATGGCGAAAACTAGATGCACTTCGTGTACAAATTGGATAATCTCTTCACAGTATGAGGGTTTCGGACGAAAACTCATCTATTACAAAGGGATTTCATTTTTAATAACTTATTTTAACACCATACTTTTTGAGTGTTCAATATGCAACATTGAAAGGCACATCATCAATTTTCAACCTTTTCTGACTTCATATGATATTTTTCATGCATTCAATGATTTATTTTGAGCTAAATGACCCTGAATTTGAAAAGCCGTACAACTGAACTCTAAAAAGGTTGTAACTTGGCATGACATCATAATTTCACCCACGTAGCAACTTCTTAAGAGTTGAGATGGTTACGGCAAAACTGGATGTACTTCGTGTTCAAATTAGACTATCTCTTTGGAAGTATGAGGGTTTCAGACGAAAACTCATCTATTACAAAGGGATTTCATTTTTAATAACTTATTTCAACACCATAATTTTGTGTGTTCAATATGCACCTGTAAAAAGCACATCATCAATTTTCAACCTTTTCACTTCATTTCATATTTTTCATGCATTTAATGATTTATTTTGAGCTAACTGACCCTGAATTAGAAAAGCAGTACAAATGAACTCTGAAAAAGGTTGTAACTTGGCATGACAACATAATTTCACCCCACATAGAATCTTCTAAAGAGTTGAGATGGTTACGGCAAAAACTGGATGCACTTCGTGTCCAAATTGTACTATCTCTTTCGAATTATGAGGGTTTCAGACGAAAACTCTCTATTACAAAGGGATTTCATTTTTAATAACTTATTTTAACACCATACTTTTTGTGTGTTCAATATGCACCATTAAAAGGCACATCATCAATTTTCAACCTTTTCTGACTTCATATGATATTTTTCATGCATTCAATGATTTATTTTGAGCTAAATGACCCTGAATTTGAAAAGCCGTACAACTGAACTCTAAAAAGGTTGTAACTTGGCATGACATCATAATTTCACCCACGTAGAAACTTCTAAAGAGTTGAGATGGTTGCGGCAAAAACTGGATGCACTTCATGTACAAATTGGACTATCTCTTTCGAAGTATGAGGTTTTCATACGAAAACTCATTTATTACAAAGGGATTTCATTTTTAATAACTTATTTTAACTCCATACTTTTTGTGTGTTCAATATGCACCATTAAGAAGCACATCATCAATTTTCAACCCTTTCTAACTTCCTTTGTTATTTTTCATGCATTTAATTATTTATTTTGAGCTAAATGACCCTGAATTTGAAAAGAAGTACAAATGAACTCTGAAAAGGTTGTAAATTGGCATGACAGCATAATTTCACCCACATAGCAACTTCTACATAGTTGAGAGGGTTACGGCCAAAACTCGATGCACTTCGTGTACAAATTGGGCAATCTCTTTCGTAGTATGAAGGTTTCGGACGAAAACTCATGTATTACAAAGGGATTTCATTTTTAATAACTTATTTTAACTCCACACTTTTTGTGTGTTCGATATGCACCATTCAAAGGCACGTCATCAATTTTCAACCCTTTCTAACGTCATTTGATATTTTTCATGTATTTAATAATTTATTTTGAGCTAAATGACCCTGAATTTGGAAAGTAGTACAAATGAACTCTGAAAAGGTTGTAACTTGGCATGACATCATAATTTCACCCACATAGCAACTTCTAAGAGTTTAGAGGGTTATGGCGAAAACTAGATGCACTTCGTGTACAAATTGGATAATCTCTTTCGAAGTATGAGTGTTTCAGACGAAAACTCATCTATTACAAAGGGATTTCATTTTTAATAACTTATTTGAAGACCATACTTTTTGAGTGTTCGATATGCACAACTAAAAAGCACATCATCAATTTTAAAACCTTTTCTGACTTCATTTGATATTTTTCATGCATTTAATGATTTATTTTGAGCTAAATGACCCAGAATTTGAAAAAGTACAAACGAACTCTGAAAATGTTGTAACTTGGCATGACAACATAATTTCACCCACATAGCAACTTCTAAAGAGTTGAGATGGTTATGGCAAAAACTGGATGCACTTCGTGTACAAATTGGACTATCTCTTTCGAAGTATGAATGTTTCAGAAGAAAACTCATCTATTACAAAGGGATTTCATTTTTAATAACTTTTTTTAACTCCATACTTTTTGTGTGTTTAATATGCAACATTAAAAGGAACATGATCAATTTTCAACCTTTTCTATTTGATATTTTTCATGCATTTAATGATTTATTTTGCGCTAAATGACCTTGAATTTGAAAAGGAGTACAAATGAACTCTGAAAAGGTTGTAACTTGGCGTGACATCATTATTTCACCCACATAGCAATTTCTAAAAACTGGATGCACTTCGTTTACAAATTGGACTATCTCTTTCGAAGTATGACGATTTAGACGAATACTCATCTATTACAAAGGCATTTCATTTTTAATAACTTATTTGAACACCATACTTTTTGTGTGTTCAATATGCAACATTGAAAGGCACATAATCAATTTTAAAACTTTTCTGACTTCATTTGATATTTTTCATGCATTTAATGATTTATTTTGAGCTAAATGACCATTAATTTTAAATGCAGTACAAATGAACTCTGAAAAGGTTTGTAACTTGGCATGACATCATAATTCACCCACATAGCAACTTCTTAAGAGTTGATGTACTTCGTGTTCAAATAAGACTATCTCTTTCGAAATATGAGGTTTCAGACGAAAACTCATCTATTACAAAGGGATTTCATTTTTAATAACTTATTTTAACTCCATACTTTTTGTGTGTTCAATATGCACCATTAAAAGGCACATCATAAATTTTCAACCCTTTCTAACTTCATTTGATATTTTTCATGTATTTAATGATTTATTTTGAGCTAAATGACCCTAAATTTGGAAAACCAGTAGAAATGAACTCTGAAAAGGTTGTAACTTGGCATGACATCATAATTTCACCCCATCGCAACTTCTAAAGAGTTTAGAGGGTTATGGCGAAAACTGGATGTACTTCGTGTACAAATTGGACTATCTCTTTCGAAGTATGAGTGTTTCAAAAGAAAACTCATCTATTACAAAGGGATTTCATTTTTAATAACTTTTTTTAACTCCATACTTTTTGTGTGTTTAATATGCAACATTGAAAGGAACATCATCAATTTTCAACCTTTTCTGACTTCATTTGATATTTTTCATGCATTTAATGATTTATTTTGAGCTAAATGACCCAGAATTTGAAAAACAGTACAAACGAACTCTGAAAAGGTTGTAACTTGGCATGACAACATAATTTCACCCACATAGCAACTTCTAAAGAGTTGAGATGGTTATGGCAAAACTGGATGCACTTCGTGTACAAATTGGACTATCTCTTTCGAAGTATGAGTGTTTCAGAAGAAAACTCATCTATTACAAAGGGATTTCATTTTTAATAACTTTTTTTAACTCCATACTTTTTGTGTGTTTAATATGCAACATTAAAAGGAACATCATCAATGTTCAACCTATTCTATTTGATATTTTCATGCATTTAATGATTTATTTTGCGCTAAATGACCTTGAATTTGAAAAGGAGTACAAATGAACTCTGAAAAGGTTGTAACTTGGCATGACATCATAATTTCACCCACGTAGAAACTTCTAAAGAGTTGAGATGGTTACGGCAAAAACTGGATGCACTTCATGTACAAATTGGACTATCTCTTTCGAAGTATGAGTGTTTCAGAAGAAAACTCATCTATTACAAAGGGATTTTATTTTTAACTTTTTTAACTCCATACTTTTTGTGTGTTCAATATGCACCATTAAAAGGCACATCATCAATTTTCAACCCTTCTATCTTCAATTGATATTTTTCGTGCATTTAATGATTTATTTTGAGCTAAATGACCCTGAATTGAAAAAGCAGTACAAATGGACTCTGAAAGGTTGTATCTTGTCATGAACTCATAATTTCACCCACATCACAACTTCTAAAGAGTTGACATGGTTACGGCAAAAACTGGATGCACTTCGTGTACAAATTGGATTATCTCTTTCGAAGTATGAGGGTTTCAAACGAAAACTCATCTATTACAAAGGGATTTCATTTTTAATAACTTATTTTAACACCATACTTTTTGTGTGTTCAATATGCACCATTAAAAGGCACATCATCAATTTTCAACCTTTTCTGACTTCCTTTGATATTTTTCATGCATTTAATGATTTATTTTGAGCTAAATGACCCTGAATTTGAAAAGCAAAACAAACGAACTCTGAAAAGTTGTAGCTTGGCATGACAACATAATTTCACACCTCATAGCAACTTCTAAAGAGCTGAGATGCTTATGGCAAAAACTAGATATACTTCGTGTTCAAATAAGACTATCTCTTTCGAAGTATGAGGGTTTCAGACGAAAACTCATCTATTACAAAGGGATTTCATTTTTAATAACTTATTTTAACTCCATACTTTTGTGTATGTTCAATATGCACCATTAAAATTCATATCATCAATTTTCAACCTTTTCTATTTGATATTTTTCATGCATTTAATGATTTATTTTGCGCTAAATGACCTTGAATTTGAAAAGGAGTACAAATGAACTCTGAAAAGGTTGTAACTTGGCACGACATCATAATTTCACCCACATAGCAACTTCTAAAATTTGAGATGGTTACGGCCAAACTGGATGCACTTCGTGTACAAATTGGATTATCTCTTTCGAAGTATGAGGGTTTCAAACGAAAACTCATCTATTACAAAGGGATTTCATTTTTAGTAACTTATTTTAACACCATACTTTTTGTGTGTTCAATATGCACCATTAAAAGGCACATCATCAATTTTCAACCCTTTTTGACTTCATTTGATATTTTTTAATGATTTATTTTGAGCTAAATGACCTTGAATTTGAAAAGCCGTACAAATGAAATCTGAAAAGGTTGTAACTTGGCATGACATCATAATTTCACCCACATAGCAACTTCTAAAGAGTTGACAGGGTTATGACAAAACAGGATGCACTTCGTGTAAAAATGGGACAATCTCTTTCGAAGTATGAGTGTTTCAGAAGAACACTCATCTATTACAAAGGGATTTCATCTTTACTAACTTTTTTTAACTCCATACTTTTTGTGTGTCAATGCACCATTAAAAGGCACATCATCAATTTTCAACCCTTCTATCTTCAATTGATATTTTTCGTGCATTTAATGATTATTTGGAGCTAAATGACCCTGAATTTAAAAAGCTGTACAAATGGACTCTGAAAAGGTTGTATCTTGTCATGAGCTCATAATTTCACCCACATCGCAACTTCTAAAGAGTTGAGATGGTTACGGCAAAAACTGGATGCACTTCGTGTACAAATTGGATTATCTCTTTCGAAGTATGAGGGTTTCAAACGAAAACTCATCTATTACAAAGGGATTTCATTTTTAATAACTTATTTTAACACCATACTTTTTGTGTGTTCAATATGCACCATTAAAGGCACATCATCAATTTTCAACCTTTTCTGACTTCCTTTCATATTTTTCATGCATTAATGATTTATTTTGAGCTAAATGACCCTGAATTTGAAAAGAAGTACAATGAACTATGAAAAGGTTTGTAACTTGGCATGACATCATAATTTCACCCACATAGCAACTTCTAAAGAGTTGAGATGGTTACGGCAAAAACTAGATGCACTTCATGTACAAATTGGACTATCTCTTTCGAAGTATGGGGGTTTCAGACGAAAACTCATCTATTACAAAGGGATTTCATTTTTAATAACTTATTTTAACACCATACTTTTTGTGTGTTAAATATGCACCATTGAAAGGCACATCATAAATTTCCAACCCTTTCTGACTTGATTTGATATTTTTCATGCATTTAATGATTTATTTTGAGCTAAATGACCCTGAATTTGAAGAGCAGTACAAATGAACTCTGAAAAGGTTGTACTTGGCATGACATCACAATTTCCACCCACATAGCAATTCTAAAGAGTTGAGATGGTTATGGCAAAAACTGGATGCACTTGTGTACAAATTTCACTATCTCTTTCGAAGTATGAGGGTGTCAGACAAACTCATCTATCACAAAGGGATTTCATTTTTATTAACTTATTTTAACTCCATACCTTTTTTGTGCTCAATATGCCACGATTCAAAGGCACATCATCAATTTTCAACCCTTTTTGACTTCATTTGATATTTTTCATGCATTTAATGATTTAGTTTGAGCTAAATGACCCTGAATTTGAAAAGCCGTCAATGAAATCTGAAAAGGTTGTAACTTGGCATGACATCATAATTACACCCACATAGCAACTTCTAAAGAGTTTGAGAGGGCAATGACAAAAACAGGATGCACTTCGTGTACAAATTGGACAATCTCTTTCGAAGTCTGAGGGTTTCAGACAAAAACTCATCTATTACAAAGGGATTTCATTTTTAATAACATATTTCAACACAATAATTTTGTGTTTTCAATATGCACCAGTAAAAAGCACATCATCAATTTTCAACCTTTTCTCACTTCATTTCATATTTTTCATGCATTTCATGATTTAGTTTGAGTTAAATGACCCTGAATTTGAAAAGCAGTACAAATGAAATCTGAAAAAGGTTGTAACTGACATGCCATCACAATTTTACCCATAGCGACTTCTAAAGAGTTGAGATGGTTATGGCAAAAACTGGATGCACTTTGTGTACAATTGCACTATCTCTTTCGAAGTATGAGGGTGTCAGACAAAAACTCATCTATCACAAGGGATTTCATTTTCATTATCTTATTTAACTCCATATTTTTTTTGCTCAATACGCATGATTCAAAGGCACATCATCAATTTTCAACCTTTTTTTTTGACTTCATTTGATATTTTTCATGCATTTAATGATTTATTTTGAGCTAAATGACCCTGAAAAGCCGTACAAATGAAATCTGAAAAGGTTGTACTTGGCATGACATCATAATTTCAGCCACATAGGAACTTCTAATGAGTTGAGAGGGTTATGACAAACAGGATGCACTTCCTATACAAATTGGACAATCTCTTTCGAAGTATGAGGGTTTCAGACGAAAACTCATCTATTACAAAGGGATTTCATTTTTAATAACTTATTTCAACACAATAATTTTGTGTTTTCAATATGCACTAGTAAAAAGCACATCATCAATTTTAAACCTTTTCTCACTTCATTTCATATTTTTCATGCATTTAATGATTTATTTTGAGTTAAATGACCCTGAATTTGAAAAGCAGTACAATGAAATCTGAAAAGGTTGTAACTTGGCATGACATCATAATTTCACCCACATAGAATCTTCTAAAGAGTTGAGATGGTTACGGCAAAAACTGGATGCACTTCGTGTACAAATTGTACTATCTCTTTCGAAGTCTGAGGGTTTCCGACGAAAACTCTCTATTACAAAGGGATTTCATTTTTAATAACTTATTTTAACACCATACTTTTTTTGTGTTCAATGTGCACCATTAAAAGGCACATCATCAATTTTCACACCTTTTCTGACTTCATTTGATATTTTTTATGCATTCAATGATTTATTTTGAGCTAAATGACCCTGAATTTGAAAAGCCGTACAACTGAACTCTGAAAAGGTTGTAACTTGGCATGACATCATAATTTCACCCACGTAGCAACTTCTAAAGAGTTGAGATGGTTGCGGCAAAAACTGGATGCACTTCGTGTACAAATTGGACTATCTCTTTCGAAGTACGAGGTTTTCAAACGAAAACTCATTTTTAGAAAGGGATTTCATTTTTAATAACTTATTTTAAACTCCATACTTTTTGTGTGTTCAATATGCACCATTAAAAATCTCATCATCAATTTTCAACTTCAACCCTTTCTAACTTCATTTGTTATTTTTTCAATCCATTTAATTATTTATTTTGAGCTAATGACCCTGAATTTGAAAAGCAGTACAAATGAACTCTGAAAAGGTTGTAACTTGGCATGACATCATAATTCACCCACATAGCAACTTCTACATACTTGAGAGGGTTACGGCAAAACTGGATGCACTTCGTGTACAAATTG
>JAAAWK010000916.1:0-14613 GCA_022496015.1 Hordeum marinum
CAGGGTGTCACACATACATAGTTCAATCTCGTTATAGGCAATCTCTTTACTCGTTCTGTAACACAAGATCCCATGACTAACTCCTAAGTCACATTGCTTGCAAGCATCTTGTGATGTTGTCTTACCGAGTGGGCCCAGAGATACCTCTTTGTCATACGGAGTGACAAATTCCCAGTCTAGATCCACGCCAACCCAACAAACAGTCTCAGAGATACCTGTAGAGCACCTTTATAGTCACCCAACTAGGTAGTGATGTTTGATACACACAAGGCATTCCTACGGTGTCAGGGATTTTTGTGTGATCTCATGGTCGTAGGAATAGATACTTGACATGGATAAATTAGTAGCAATAAACTAACATGATCATATGATATGCTTACGGTTGGGTCTTGTCCATCACATCATTCTCCTAATGATGTTTATCAGATGACAACTCATGTCTATTGTCAGGAAACCTTCACTATCTCTCATAAACGAGCTTGTCTAGTAGAGGTTTACTAGGGACATGGTGTTGTCTATGTATCCACACATGTATCTGAGTTTCCAATCAATACAATTATAGCATGGATAATAAACGATTATCATGAACAAGGAAATATGATAATAACTAATTTATATTGCCTATAGGGCATATTTCCAACAGTCTCCCACTTGCACTAGAGTCAATAATCTAGTTCACATCACCATGTGATTTACACCCAATGAGTTTTGGGGCTTGATCATGTTTTGTTTGTGAGAGAGGTATTAGTCAATGGGTCTGCAACATTCAAATTCGTGTGTACTTTGCAAATCTCTATGTCATACTGTAGATGTTGCTACCACGCTCCACTTGGAGCTATTCCAAATGACTGCTACACTATACATATCCGGATTGCTACTCAAAGTCATCGGGGTTGGTGTCAAAGCTTGCATCGACGTAACCCTTTACGACGAACTCTTTATCACCTCCATAATCGAGAAACATTACCTTAGTCCTTGTGTTACTAAGGATAATTTTGGCCACTGTCTAGTGATCCACTCCTAGACCACTCTTGTACCCCTTGACAGACTCATGGCAAGGCACACACCATGTGCAATACACAGCATGGCATACTATATAGAGCCTACGGCTAAGGCATAGGGGATCACCTTCGTCCTTTCTCTTTCTTCTGCCGTGGTCGAGCTTTGAGCCTTACTCAAATTCCAACCTATAACACAGCCAAGAACTCCTTGTTTGACTGATCTATTTTGAACTCCTTCAAAATCTTGTCAAGGTATGTATTCATTGAAAGTTTTATCAAGCGTCTTGATCTATCTCTATAAATCTTGATGCCCAATATTGAAGTAGCTTCATTCCAGGTCTTCCTTTGAAAAACTCCTTTCAAACAACCTTTTATGCTTTCTAGAAATTCTACATCATTTCCGATCAACATATGTCATCCACATATACTTATCAGAAATGCTATAGTGCTCCCACTCACTTTCTTGTAAATACAAGTTTCTTGCAAACTTGGTATAAACCCAAAGCTTTGATCACTCATCATGATATATTCCAACTCTGAGACGCTTGCCCAGTCTATAGGAGGATCACTGGAGCGTGCATACCTTTTAGCATCTTAGGATCGACAAAACCTTTCGGTTATATCACATAGAACCTTTCTCAAGGAAAACATTGAGGAACCAATGTTTACATCCATCTGCCAGATTTCATAATCGGAAAATGCAGCAAGTGCTAACATAATTCGAACATACGTTAGCATCGCTAATGGTGAGAAAGTCTCATCGTAGTCAACTCCTTGAACTTGTCGAAAACTTCTTTGCCAACAAGTCGAGGTTTATAAATGGTGACATTATCACTAGCGTATGTCTTCCTTCTTAAAGGTCCATTTGTACTTAACAAATTGTCGTTTATTAGGCAAGTCTACCAAAGTCCATACTTGGTTTCCATACATGGATCCTTCTCATATTTCATGGCTCCTAGCCTTTTGTTGGAATCTGTGGGCCACCATCGCTTCTTCATAGCTTGTAAGTTCACTGTTGTCCAACAACATGACCCTCTAAGACAGGATTGCCGCTACCACTCAGGGGCAGAATGAGTCCTTGTCGACCTACGAGGCTTGGTAGTAACTTGATATGAATATTTCATGATCATTATCATTACTTCCTATTCACTTGGTATAGGCGCCGCAAAAATGTGTTTCCTGTGTCATGCTACTCTCCAACTGAAGTGAATGTTCAATAATCTCATCAAGTTCTACTTTCCTCCCACTCAATTCTTTCGAGAGAAACTCTTTCTCGAGAAAGGACCCGTTTTTAGCAACAAACACTTTGCCCTCAGATCTAAGATAGAAGGCATACCCAACTGTGTCCTTAGGGTATCCTATGAAGATGCGCTATTCCGCTTTGGGTTCGAGCTTATCAGACATAAGTGTCGCATTCCCAAACTCTAAGAAATGACAACTTAGGTTTCTTCCAAACCATAATTCATATGGTGTCATTTCAACGGATTTGATGGTGCTCTATTTAAAGTGAATGTAGCTGTCTCTAATGCATAACCCCAAAATGATAGTGGCAAAACGATAAGAAACACCATAGTACGCACCATATGCAATAGAGCACAACCACGACGTTCGAACACACCATCACACTATGGTGTTCCCAGTGGAGTCGAGTTGTGAAACAATTTCCAACATTGCTTACGTTGCATACCAAACTCGTAACTCAGATATTACCCTCCACGATCATATCGTAGACAATTTTATCTTTGTTGTCATGATGATCTTAAACTTCACTTTGAGATTGCTCAAACTTTTCAAAAATTTCGATTCAGACTTGTGTTTCATTAAGTAAATATACAGATATCTACTCAAATCATCAGTGAACATAAGAAAATAATGATATCCACTGCATGCTTCAACACTCATGGGACCGCATACATCAATATGTATTATTTCCAATAAGTCACTTGCCCGCTCTATCATATCGGAAAAGGAGGTCATAGTCATCTTGCCCATGAGGCATGGTCCGCATGTCTCAAGCGATTCGAAATCAAGTGAGTCCGAAGATCCATCACCATGGAGTTTCTTCATGCGCTTCACACCAATATGACCTTAGTGGTTGTGCCACAAGTATGTGGTACTATCATTATTAACTTTGCATCTTTTTGGCATCAATATTATGAACATGTGTATCACTATGATCGAGATTCAATAAACCATTCACATTGGGTGCATGACCATTGAAGGTGTTATTCATGTAAACAGAATAACCATTATTCTCTGACTTATATGAATAATCATATTGCGATAAACACGATCTAATCATGTTCATGCTCTATGCAAACACCAAATAACGTATATTCAGGTTTAACACTAACCCCGAAGGTAGAGGGAGCGTGTGATGGTGATCACATCAACCTTGGAAACACTTCCAACACACATTGTCACCTCGCCCTTAGCTAGTCTCCGTTTATTTTGTAGCTTTTATTTTGAGTTACTAACATTAGCAACTGAACCGGTTTCTAATAGCTAGGTGCTACTAGGAGTACTAGTAAGGTACACATCAAAACACATATATCAAATATACTTTTTTATGTTGCCAGCCTTCTTTTCTACCAAGTATCTATCCACTTCAGTGATCGTTCTCCTCAAAATAGAAGCACTTAGTCTCGGGTTTGGGTTCAACCTTGGGTTTGTTCACTGGAGCAGCAACTGGCTTGCCATTCATGAAGTTTCCCTTCTTGCCCTTGCCCTTCTCGAAACTAGTTGTTGTACTAACCATCAACATTTGATGCCCCTTCTTGATTTCTACCTTCGCGCTGTCGAACATCGCAAATAGTCCAGGGATCATCTTTTCCATCCCTGGCATGTTTATAGTTCATCACGAAGCTCGAGTAGCTTTGTGGCAGTGACTCGGAGAACTATATCAATCACTATCTTATTTGGAAGATCAACTCCCACTTGATTCAAGTGATTGTAGCACCCAGACAATCTGAGCACATGCTCACTGATTGAGCTATTCTCCTTCATCTTGCAGGCAAAGAATCTTGTTGGAGGTCTCATACCTCTCAACACGAGCACAAGCCTGAAATCCCAATTTGAGTTCTTGGAACATCTCATATGCTTCGCGACGTTCAAAACGTCTTTGAAGCCTCAATTCTAAGACGTAAAGCATGACGCACTGAACTATCAAGTAGTAATAAAAACGTGCCTATCTAATGTTCTCAACACCCACAGTCGATGCTTGAGGGGATGGTGGAACGAGTGGTGCATCAAGGACACAAGCCTTCTGTGTAGCAATAAGGACAATCTCAGTTTACGGACCCAGTCCGCATAATTGCTACTATAATCTTTCAACTTAGTTTTTCTCTAGGAATGTATCAAAATATCGAGGAGCTACAACGCGAGCTATTGATCTACAACATAATTTGCAAAGACAACTTAGACTATGTTCATGACAATGAGTTCAATTAATCATATTACTTAAGAACTCCCACTCAATTGAACATCCCCTCCGGTCATCCGAGTGCTACATGATCCAAATTCACCAACTCAAGTCTGATCATCACGTGAGATGAGGTGGTTTCAATGGTGAACATCTCGATGTTGATCATATCTACAATATGACTCATGTTCAACCTTTCGATCTCTTGTGTTCCGAGGCCATGTCTATGCATGCTAGGCTCATCAAGTTTAACCTGAGTGTTTCGCATGTGCAAAACTGGCTTGCACCCGTTGTATGTGAACGTAGAGTCTATCACACCCGATCGTCATGTGGTGCTTCGAAACGACAAACTTTCGCAACGGTGCACACTCAGGGAGAACACAATTTTATCTTAAAATCTTAGTGAGGGATCACCTTATAATGCTACCATCATCCTAAGCAAAATAAGATGCATAAAAGGATTAACATCACATGCAAATCATAAGTGACATGATATGACCATGAACTTGTGCTTTTGATCTCCATCTCCAAAGCACCGGCATGATCTCCATCGTCACCCGGCATGACACCATGATCTCCATCATCATGATCTCCATCATTGTGTTGCCATCGGGGTTGTCATGTCAACCAATGCTTCTACTTACCATTGCTACCGTTTAGCAATAAAGCAAAAGCATTACATAGGGCTTAATGATTGACATGTAGGTCATGCAATAATTAAGAGAACCTATGGCTCCTGTCGGTTGCCATATGCATCGACATGCAAGTTGATATAAACTATTACAAAACATGATCATCTCGTACAATCAAATATATTTCATCATGTCTCTGGCCAAATCATATCACGACATACCCTGCAAAAACAAGTTAGATGTCCTCTAATTTTTTTGTTGCATGTTTTATGTGGCTGCTATGAGTATCTAGCAAGAACGATTCTTATCTCCGCAAAGCCACAATGGTGATGTTCAAGTTGCCTTCTAACCTTCTACAAGGACCGCTTGTGTCGAATATAATTCAATTAAAGTGGGAAGAGACAGACACCCGCCAGCCATCTTTATGCAACAAGTTGGATGTCAGTTGATGGAACTGGTCTCCCAATACGTGGATGAGTAAGGTTGGTCCGAGCCGCTTCAATCCCACAATACCATCAAATCATCCCACCAATACTGCCAAATCAATATAAGACTAAGGAGGGTAAGCAATCTGAACATCAACGCCCACAAACTCTTTTGGTTCTACTTGTGCATGTTATCTAAGCATAACCTAGCTCATGATGCCACTGTTGGGGAATGTTGCATGGGAGGAAACAAAAAATTCCTACGAAGACCAAAGATCTATCTATGGAGATCAAAAACTACAAGAGGGAGAGTGGATTTACATACCCTTGTAGATCGCTAAGTGGGAAGCGTTAAGAAATGGGGTTGATGTAATTGAACGTTTTCACGATCCAAATTGCAATCCCTCCCGCGATCCAATCATGATATGTCCCCGATCTATAGCGCCGAATGGACGACACCTCCTCGTTTAGCACACATACAAGTTGATGACATCTCCGACACCTTGATCCAACGAGCAAGGTCGGAGTAGTAGAGACTGTGTTCTTCTGGCAACACGACGACATGGTAACGATGGTGGTGGTTCTATCCCGATAGGGCTACGCCTAGCGCTACCGAAAACCGCGAACAGAGGAGAAAACTATCTACGGAGAGAGAGGGGCGCCAAGGGCTTCGTGTGTGCTCTTGGGACGCCCCCTCCGTTCTATATATAGGTGGAGGGCGCGTGAATATCAGGCCCTCCAAGCCCTAGGGCGC
This sequence comes from Hordeum marinum, assembly GCA_022496015.1. Classification (NCBI taxonomy): domain Eukaryota; kingdom Viridiplantae; phylum Streptophyta; class Magnoliopsida; order Poales; family Poaceae; genus Hordeum; species Hordeum marinum. Next base: position 6,234 of record JAAAWK010000916.1, read on the forward strand.
AGCCAAGGGGGGAGGAGTTGGACTCCTAGTCCAATTCCCTCCCTTTCCATAAACAGGTGCACTTTCCACCTTCCAAGCCACATGGACCTTGAGGGAGTTGTGTGCCTAGCCCCAATAAGGCCAGGGCGCCTCCCCTCAGCCCATAGAAACCCTTGGACGTGGTGGCAACCCTTGGTGGACTTTCTTGTACTCCTCCGGAAGTTTCCGGAACCTTCTAGAAGCTTCTCAAATACAATACAGGAAAAACCAAAAAACTTTTTCCGGTAGCTAAATATGACTTCCCATATATAAATCTTTACCTTCTGACCATTCCTGAAACTCCCCGTGATATCTGGGATCTCATCCGGGTCTCTGAACACCTTCGGTCACCAACATACATAACTCAACAATACCAAATTGTCACTGGACGTTAAGTGTGCAGACCCTGGGGGTTTGAGAACTATGTAGACATGACCAAGACAACTCTACAGTCAATAACCAATAGCGGGACCTGGATACCCATATTGGTTCCTACATATTCTACGAAGATCTTTATCGGTCAAACCATGATGTTAAGGATTCAGATAATCCTGTATGCAGTTCCCTTTGTCCATCGGTATGTTACTTGCCCGAGATTCGATCATCGGTATCTCCATACATAGTTCAATCTCGTTACCGACAAGTGTCTTTACTCGTTCCGTAACACAAGACCCCGAGACTAACTCCTTAGTAACATTACTTGCAAGCTTCTTGTGTTGTTGTGTTACTGAGTGGGCCCAGAGATACATCTCCGTCATACGGAGTGACAAATCCCAGTCTCGATCCACGCTAGCCCAACAGACACCCTCGGAGATACCCGTAGTGCAACTTTATAGTCACCCAGTTACATTGTGATGTTTGATACACACAAGGCATTCCTACGGTGCTAGGGAGTTACGTGATCTCATGGTCATAGGAACATATACTTAACATGGCTAAAGCAGTAGCAATAAACTAACACGATAATACGCGATGCTTATGGTTGGGTCTTTTCCATCACATTATTCTTCTAATGATGTGATCCCATTATCATATGATAACTCATGTCTATGGTCACGAAACCTTGACCATCTCTGATCAACGAGCTAGTCTAGTAGAGGCTTACTAGGGACATGGTGTTGTCTATGTATCCACACATGTATCTGAGTTTCCACTCAATACAATTCTAGCATGGATAATAAACGATTATCATGAACAAGGAAATATGATAATAACTAATTTATTATTGCCTCTAAGGCATATTTCCAATAGTCTCCCACTTTCTCTAGAGTCAATAATCTAGTTCACATCACCATGTGATTTACACCCAATAAGTCTTGGGGTTTGATCATGTTTTGCTTGTGAGAGAGGTTTTAGTCAATGGGTCTGCAACATTTAGATCTGTGTGTACTTTGCAAATCTCTATGTCATACTGTAGATGTTGCTACCACGCTCCGCTTGGAGCTATTCCAAATGACTGCTCCACCATACGTTTCCGGATTGCTACTCAAAGTCATCCGGATTGGTGTCAAAGCTTGCATCGACATAACCCTTTATAAGGAACTCTTTATCACCTCCATAATCGAGAACCATTTCCTTAGTCCTTGTGTTACTAAGGATAATTTTGGCCGTTGTCCAGTGATCCACTCCTGGACCACTCTTGTACCCTTTGACAGACTCATGGCAAGGCACACACCAGGTGCAGTACACAGCATGGCATACTATATAGAGCCTACGGCTAAGGCATAGGGGTCGACCTTCGTACTTTCTCTTTCTTCTGTCGTGGTCGAGATTTGAGTCTTACTCAAATTCATACCCTACAACACAGCCAAGAACTCCTTCTTTGACTGCTCTATTTTGAACTCCTTCAAAATCTTGTCAAGGTATGTATTCATTGAAAGTTTTATCAAGCGTCTTGATCTATCTCTATAGATCTTGATGCCCAATATTTAAGTAGCTTCATTCCAGGTCTTCCTTTGAAAAAATCCTTTCAAACAACCCTTTATGCTTTCCAGAAATTCTACATCATTTCCAATCAACAATATGTCATCCACATGTACTTATCAAAAATGCTATAGTGCTCCTACTCCCTTTCTTGTAAATACAAGTTTCTTGCAAACCCCGTATAAACCCAAAAGCTTTGATCACCTCATCAAAGCATATATTCCATCTTCAAGACGCTTGCCCTAGTCCATAGGAGGATCGCTGGAGCTTGTATACCTTTTAGCATCCTTAGGATCGCCAAAACCTTCTGGTTATATCACATACAACCTTTCATCATGGAAACCATTGAGGAACCAATGTTTCGACATCCATCTGCCAGATTTCATAATCGGAAAATGCAGCAAGTGCTAACATTATAGAACTTGACTTGTATATTCTGATGAAGAGCTTCCTCAAATGCTTGAGGTCTTCATGAGCAAGCAAGTTGGATGCACACCCACTTAGCTACATTAGGAGAGCTTTCATACACTTATAGATCTAGTGCATCTGTTGCATGTCGATCCCTACTCCTTGTGTTGACATCAATCATAAGGCCTTCATCATTGCCTAGTTGCCAGTTGCGTTGATGCAAGACTTTCTTCGTTTTTGACTTCTCAAACCCCAATCATTATTCTATTTTCCCTTTAAGTGCGAGGCATAGGCTTGCGCTCAACTCTGCATTGGTAGTTGAGTGGTTTAATAACGTAGACAAATGATCTTTCTATTGTACCTGGTATGCCTAGGGTTGGTGTTTTTGAAGTGATCGTTGATGCATGATTTCTTTGTCTATGATTGTCACTGCTATGTTCCCAACATAATCTTGACATCCTCTCTACACCTTTGGCAATGGGAATTTGGACTCCACAAAAATATTTTGCTCTTTATTGACCTCCATGGCAATGGAAATAAGAGGATCGCAGGTATTAATCCCATGCTAGCTCACTCTTGCGAGCTTGCACGATAAACATGGATATCACTTTTAGTCTTTGGTTTTCAATGTGTTCTTAGAGTTAGCAACAATGAGCTTAGATAGTCAACTTGTTACTTGAGGACGAGAAAGCTTTAAGCTTGGGGAGATTTATGGCTCCATATTTTACGCATCTTTAGAGCTCATTTGTTGCATATTATCTTCGTATATCAAGTCATATTATGTTTCATTGAGCAAATTATATGTCCATATGCATGATTTCTAGTTTTCATCCTTTTCACCGTGAGCATTGCATAATATTTATTCTGTTTGTTTTCTTTGTCTTTGTGTGTCTTGTAGGTGTGATTGACTTCCCAAGTACCTAGCACGATGAAAGGAGTTCAAACGGTGTACACCGAAGACCCATACTTAGCCATTTCGGAGGTGAAAAAATCATTGTCTTAAAAGTGCTGCAAATCAAGATCTAAAACCATAAATAGATTGGCTTCATTCATACAAATCTAACGAGCCCAAGAATGCCAACTTCTGAGTTTGTATGAAGAAATGGCGATCGTTTTACCGGAGGAGGACATACCAAAAGACGAGGTTTCAAACGAGTGTGCGCGCTATTTTCCGCGGTCATTTGACATGCACATAGCTTCAAAGTTGCCCATCGAGACGGGATTCTTCACCGATTTTTCCCAAATTGTTTACACGAGATCCTTGGCTCTTAATGAAGGGATTGGGAGAGGATAAGGCTCATATAGAGTCCTTGGAACAAAGGAGAGAAGCCACACCAAGGGAGGGGCTATGGGAGAGCTCTTATATAAACACATCCAATCCTAGCCGTCGCCATGGTTCATCATTATTCATCTCATCTCCAAGTCCATCCACCATCCACCACAATAACACCATTGTTGCAACCTTGAAGGAGACCCGAAGGGAGCCGCCATGATGAGGCGTGACCATGGGTCGCCGCCGCCATGTCGCCGTCATCACCATCACCATATGCGTCGCCGCCATCATCACCACCATCACCATCCCTTCTTCCTCCTCCATCATGGTCTCCATGATGGTGTTGTAACAACTCTTGAACCCCCTTATATGTCATGTTATTAGTAATTGTTGGCTATGGGTCGGTCGATTAGTAAGCGGTTATTTGATATGTATTGTCTAATTATGCGTGTCGCTTTGTGTTGCTTATTTACATTTGGTAATTTAGTGATGGAGATGTCATGTACATTCGCGTAGTTGGAGACATCCAACTCCCCAGGCCACATATGAAGTAAAAGTGGTTGTGTAAACCGATTGACCTGGGTTGTGACAGGTGCAGATATCTTGAGGGGAACATAATTATTCTAGGAGCATGGTTGTCCATAAAACTTAACGCCTTCGTTTGGTCCTCAGATCACGAGGACCTTAATATGTTTGCGTTATCCGCCTCAGGTATGGGACAAGAAGTAGGATGAATGAGTTGTCCCAACAATGCGTCTTGAGAGATAATGTTATGTGAGGGACCGCCCACCAGAAGTAGAACAGTATATCCTATAGTGGAGGTACTGAGTTAGTCACAACGTGGCATAGTCGTAAAACCCTAACTCCATTTCATGCCCATACCGAATGAGGCAGTACCTAGACGCCAACAATCTCATCTAAAACATCACATACTTCTCTTAGTTTATTTATTCTACTTAGTTTAGTACTTAATTTCATGTTCTACCTAGTTTAGTTTAATTCCTTGTTTTTACCTTCCCTTGCAACATACTTAAGTGAGCTATTTCCAAACTGTGGTTTGGGTATGAGCGTGGTTGTGTTAGTGACAACACAACCATGGGGATTGTGGTGCCATCCTATTCGCTCCTCGTGGGATCGACAAACCTTACTTGTCATGAAATTCCTACATAACCATGTGCACTTGCAGGACATCAGTGGCCTCGAAAATTTTGGCGACGTTGTCGCCTGATATTCGGTGACCCTTTTAGGCGTCACTAGGCATGTTCATTTCTAGGATGATTTGTATTATAAAAGAAAAAAAATTGGTGTCACAAAAATGTTCGGTGGGGTGAAAGAATGATTAAAAATTGGTGTGTTGGTGTTCATAACATAGTATCTTATAAAATCTGCCATGACAGAGTTTATAGCTTATTAGAATCAAATTTTCAGGTTTAGGGTTCAGATGCTCGTATCGAAGTCCATAATTATTTTCTCGTGTGTGCTCTCATTGAAGTGAATTATGAGAGCACGAACGGGAAAAATTGATCGCATGGAATATATTGAATTAAAAAAATTAAACTTCACTTGAAATAGTGCACCGCAATAACAAGGGACCGCCAAGTTAGATGACAGTACTATAAAAGGTCATAATTTATTAATATTACTTGATAGAACATACATGTGCATCATCATCACATCAATACCCACAATAGCATAAAACAAACCTACAACGATGGACGATCATGAGGCAACATGACAGGAGTCGGAACTACTCCTCATCTAGTTTAGCAACAATGAAACCGATGAATAGCAAGCTCTATGCACGTCCATGGTGTACATGAAGATCATCCTCTCTCCAACATCCATGTCGTACATTTCGACTACTTTTCTCCACCCATTAAGGACTATGCTTCCATCTCCTTGTCCTGAAGCCGAGTATGAAGTCGAACTGATGTAGACTCTTGGATGGATAATAAGGGCCAGCTCTCCATTTGCACCCATCTCCTTAGGCACAACATGTTTTGGGAGTATATGGTGGAAGAACACAATTTGAACACTTTAAGCAGTCTACATAAGTACCTGGACTATCTGAAGATAATGAGAGTAGATACAATTCTAACCATGAGTTTGTCGTCAATGTTAGTCTTGTCCAAAGTGTGCAGCAGGGTCACGTAGGAATGATCTCTTGGTCCAGCACTGTAACCATACACGAGCATCCAAATATGATCAACAAAGCCGACGACAAACCACATCTCTTTCCAGGTTACTCTGCCCCCTTCAGTAACCTCCATGTTGTCTATAAACTGTTTTTTTGCAATATCCACTTCGTGATAAGATATCAAAATATTTGTAAATAAAATTAGTTAAATACATGAGCCGATAAAATGTGGTTATTTAAATCTGACTACAAGTGTTGTTACTTAAAATTGTTGGATATTTGCCAGAATACTACACGTATGAGTTATTGGATCATTGCTTGAACGCACCCAGAGATGACATTTAGGCTTTTCACCTAGTTTGAGGGACATTTCCATACCTACTTTCAACCGGTACACTTTTTGAAACATTTTTCTAAGTATGTCCTATGAAAAAGGTTATCTTCTTCATCCACGATCCTGCATAGAAAATAGAAGCCCTCTCTTAAGTTCAAGTGGACATGTACAGTTGTCCGGACTAATTCGTTTATACTCTGATTATCCACAAGTTCATCTCTTTCAAAGTAGGGGATTCATTAAGCACGGTTCATAGATTGCAAAAAATTATTTAGGTGTGTTTATCAAGCCGACACCGTTTATGAGAGTGCGAAATACCATTTCCGACAATGCTTACTAGAATTTAGGAAAGTAAAAAAATTCTTAAATGAACATTTGGATATCACAAATTAGGTTCTGAATTTGTTGGTTTCAGAAATATTTATGAATTTTTTTTAGTGTTGTAATAGAAATCTGGAATTTTCTATATCATAATAAACATAAAAGAAATTTTCATATTACACATAGGTGACGTGGCTTGAGACTGCGTCGGTATTTCTTCAAAGAGGAAGGGATGATGCAGCACAGCTATGCTAAGTATTTCCCTCAGTTATGAAACCAAGGTTATCGAACCAATAGGAGAACCACGCAACACTATGTAAACGGTACATGTACACAAAGAATAAATACTTGTAACCCGACGCGTAAGAGAGGTTGTCAATCTCTCCTTGGTAAAATATAGATTGGTTTGTAAGATTGAATAAATGGATTGCATAAGAACACAAAATAAAAGATGCAAATGAAAAGTGCAACAAGGTATTTTTGGGTTTTTGGAATAATAGATCTGAAAAAAATGTGGAAAAAGATAGATCGGAAAGCAATATATTAAAAGGATAGACCCGGGGCCCGTAGATTTCACTAGTGGCTTCTCTCAAGAAAATAGCATGCGGTGGGTAAACAAATTATTGTTGGGCAATTGATAGAAGATCAAATAATCATGACGATATCCAAGGCAATGCTCAATATATAGGCATCACGTCCGAGATTAGTAGACCAAAACGATTCTGCATCTACTACTATTACTCCACACATCGACCGCTATCTAGCATGCATCTAGTGTATTAAGTTCATGGAGAAGCAAAGTAATGCAATAAGAATGATGACATGATATAGACAAGATCTATTCACGTAGGAACCTACCTCATCTGTTATCCTTAATAGCAACGATACATGCGTGCCTCGCTGCCCCTTCTGTCACTGGAGAGGACACTTTAAGATTGAACCCATCACAAAGCACCTCTTCCCATGGCAAGAAAAATCGATCTAGTTGACCTAACTAAACCAAAGATTCGAAGAAGAAATACGAGGCTATAAATAATCATGCTATAAGAGATCAATAAGAATCAAATAATATTCTGGATAGAAACTGATCATAAACTCAAACTTCACTGGATCCCAAACAAACACACCACAAAAAGTCATTACATCAAATAGATCTCCAAGAGACAATTGTATTGAGAATCAAAAGAGAGAGAGAGAGAGAGAGGAAGCCATCTAGCTACTGCCTACAGACCCGTAGGTCTATGGTGGACTACTCACGCATCATCGGAGAGGCGCCAATGAGGATGATGAACCCCTCCGTGACGGTGTTAGATTGGATCTCGTGGTTCTGGAACTTGCCGTGGCTGGAATTGTTTTCGTGTGCTCCTCTAGGGTTTTTGGAATTTCTGAGGATTTATAGAGGTGAGAGGCAGTGGAGGGGGGGCCCGTGGCCTCACAACCCACCAGGGCGCGTGGGGCCTCTGGCGCGCCCTGGTGTCGTGGGCCCCACGGGCCTCCTTCCAGGTACTTCCTTAGCTCCCAAGTTGTCTTTGTCCAAAAAATCTCCAAAAATTTTCATGGCAATTGGACTCCGTTTGGTACTGATATTCTGCGAAGTAAAAAACAAGCAAAAAAGGAGCAAATGACACTGGACACTATGTCAATAGGATAGTCCCAAAAAATGATATAAAGTTGCTACAAAATGATTGTAAAACATTCAATAATGATAATATAATAGCATGGACAATAAAAAAATTATAGATACATTGAAGAGTTCAATAGGTTACTTCTAACATCTAAAGCGGGGCATATAGCAATAAGTGGTACCAAGGCGGTATTGTTGATATTTTATGGAATTCAGTTAGGTCTACCTATTTTTGGATTTCCGTTAAAATAAATGGTTTATGTTGAACCCATGAGCAGACTTTTCTACTTACGAACCAATCATGAAATCCATCGACATTTGTGTGTTAAAATTCACACTCAG